>MU754205.1:79253-113985 GCA_026770625.1 Nicotiana glauca
TAAAAGATCATATAACTATTATATTGAAAATTATATTTGAGTTATATATAAATTAAAAGTTGAAGTGTAAGTTCTTGAAATAATAATTGTTAATCTTGTTTAACTAACCCAATAAAGAAAGACATTATGTCTCATTGAGGTTCCCCATCATCTCAGTAAATATATTCAACTTAAAATCGCTGATGCGGATAAAAACTTTTAATAAATTTTAAATACATTTCTGATTTGTATAAAAGTTTATTTTTTGGAAGGTTTGATTTCTTGAACGATAATTCCTTTTTTTTTTCGATAAATTCTTTGGCTTTGTCCATATGTTTGTGCGTAAGGAGATAGTGCAAGGAGAATTAATATGTACTCTCCGGTCAAAATAAGTGATTTTTTGACCTTTTTTTTTGTGTTTCAAAATAAGTGATTTTTTCAGATTTCAAGAATGAATTAATTATTTTTTTCCTACATTGTCCTTGAAGTAAATAGTGTTGGAATATGTGTTAGGAGTGTTTATGTGAGATAGTAAAGGTTAATATGGTCATTTCCATTGCTAATTAATACTAAAAGCTGAATTTTTTAATTTGTGTGAAAACATCTAAAAAATCACTTATTCTGAATTGGAGAGAGTACAAAGTCGTAGACATAGAGGAACATTGGTAAGAGGAAAACCTACCAATTTTCGAAATTGTTGCGTATTGGTTTTGTCTCAAATCTGATTAGGACATCCCTACTTTATTTGGAACGGTAAAATTTTAATGATTTTGAGTCCCAAGTAGTAGACTTAAGTCATATATAGTTTAAATAAAGAAATATTTAATAATTAAAACTATAGTTAATTTCAAAATTATAAATATTAAGGAAATAAATAAATGACCATTTTGTCTAGTGAGAACTCTATTTTAAAAGGGTAAAAAACGCGAACGATATTTCGCTAAGGGTCTTCGTGCTTTTAATATATTACTAGTTTTAGGGTATGCGCTTTGCGCGTGTACCTATATCAATAAATATTTAATATTTTTTTAAATTACATAAATATTATTAAATAATATATTTTTCGTTATTGGGCAAATATTAAAGAAAAAAATAAAAGTTCCTAAAATAACGAATGTTAATCTCACTAAGCGCTAACTCAATAAAATAAAGAAATCTTACTCCGCATAAGTCTTTATATGCCCCTTATTATGATTTATGAGGCGTGAAATATCTTTGTTACCAAATACTATAAGCAAATAACACAAAAAATACTTTTACCACGATCATTCAAAGATAACAAAATACAACAACAACAACAACAACAACATACCCAGTATTATCCCACACTGTGAGTTTGGGGAGGATAGTGTGTACGCAGATTTTACTCCTAGATTGTGATGATAGAGAGGTTGTTTCCAATAGACCCTCGGATCAGGAATGCATTTATTGAATTACAAAAATATATAATACTATATTAGAAATATAGGGAATTATCATTTATTGACATGAATATAAAAAGAAATAAAAATAATAACGACACTTCTTTTGAATACTTTTTATGTTACGTTACATTTCAACTTAGCATGTTTAGCAATTTAGTTTTTAATACTATATTATAATTAATTTTGTTCTATTTTCTTATTACTTTTAAGGGCGATGCTTTTCTAGTAAAAATAAATTTATGTACCTAAAAAATTTTATCAACTTGACAAATAATTTTACTTACATGATATTTTTAAAAAATATTGAACACATATTTTTTTTTTGTTGCTAATTTATTAATTCAAAGACATAATTATTTGTTGAGATTTCATGTTTTTAAGATAGTATAGAAGATTCGAATTATTATCGAATTTTTTTCCTACTCGAACAATATATATTATTCTCTTTATTAATTTGTATAATATTTATATAATGTCGTTCGCTTTTTTTTTTACCCTTTAAAGTATATATTATATTGGACAAAATAGTTTTGCTTATCTTCCTAATAATTTGGATTTCTAAATCAACTATAATTTTATTTATTATATTTTTCCTTATTTGCATTCTGTAGAAAACAAGTTTAAAACTAATTATAATTTTACCTTATATAAATTATTTAATGTAATTATGTACAACTATAACTATATCTTTTTTCTGATTTTAGAGAAAAAAGGAATAGAATAAGCGGATTATTTCCATAAATCTACGTTATCAATTTTCCTTTCAACTAAGATTATTTTAATTTGTTTGGCAAAATCATATAGCTTGAACATTCACTTTACATGTACTATTCGTTTACCCTTATTGCCGTTAGAATCCTTTCCTTACAATATTTTCCAACGTAGTGACTAGTGAGTTATTCAATGTACATGTATATTTTAATTAATTTTAAAGATATTTTCTTAGAAGTCCTAAATATTAGGAAGATAAACAAATTACTATTTTATCCAATATAAAATATATTTTTAAAGGGTAAAAAAAACGAACGACATTTCGCTAAGGGTATTCGTGCATTTTATATAGTATAGATTAGTACGTGCGTACACCCCATATTAATTAATATAATATATATATCTTTTAAAATATATTTACAACAACAACAACCTAGTAAAATCTCACAAGTGAGGTCTAGGAAGGTTAGTGTATACGCAGACCTTACCTTTACCGCGAGGGAGTAGAGAGGCTGTTTCCGGTAGACCCTCGGCTCAAGAAAACGAAATCTTTTAAAATATGTTTGATAAAAAAATTAATTAAAAATATATAGTATAATATTGAAAATAATGAATATTGATCATATTTGGCTAACTTAATATAAGAACAAACTCAACAAAAATTGTAGAAAAACAGCTTCACAAGAGTAAGAACAATGTATTGACTTATATTCAAAATGATTGCATTAGTATTTCACCCCTTCCATATATGGTATTTATACTTTTTAGTAAACTTGAAAAGGTTAGCTTATATGTCACAAGCATTCATAGATCTAAGTAAGAAGATAGAACAAAAAAAAATGAGGAATATCACATTTATTACAACATCGAAGGGTAAATCTAAAATTTCTCCAGTTATAGTAACAATAACAGAAGTTATATCTATTTTTAATTAATATAAAATATATAATTATTTTATGATCAAGTCGAAAATAATATTTTGCACTCATGGATGGAAAGTATCACACATTTATTGACAAGATCGCATAGTTTTTAGGTATATTTTATGAAGAACAAACATGGATTGCCATGTAGTTATTATTTTCAAACTTCAGTGCTAATATTTTCTGTCGAGCTTTAGCATGGGCATATTTTCCAAGCCCACTGATAAACACTTAAGATGATACTAATTAATAGATGAATATTTCTTGACGTCTTACTTCTTAAGTGCATATAGCAAGATCAATAACAACCTCATATAATGCTATATTCGTCTGTCTCCTATAAAAACTATACAAAACCCTTTTGTAATGCATGAACTAACAAGGGTTCATCATATAGTGGTTGGAACAAATATGATTGTTCTAAACTTGTTCATTTTGGTGGAATTTTTCAAGTACTGGAATTTTCTATTGCCGAACTTTTCTAAGTGTTGTAAACTTTTTGACATTAAAATTAAAAAAATTTAGTGCTGGAAATTGCATAATAATTTAATAATTATAAAATAACTATCACACCTTTTCACGAAAGATGCATCCCTTAGTAATGGATGATACCTTTTCTAATATTTATTTATTTATTTATTTAATTATTAATGTTATTGAATACAAAACTGTATCACTAAAAAGGGTATTTTAGTCTTTCAACTTTCTAGTTTATAGCTTCCCACTTTTAAATTAACTAGTCTTAAGGTACTCGCGTTGCGCGTGTACCCTATCTCAATGAGTAACCCTTTTTTTTTTTTTTTAATAATCACATACTTATATTATATTAAATCTTTTTGAGTGATAAAATAAAAGGCGTAAATTTGGAGGATAATGAATATTAATTATATATCACTAACTCAATAAAAGAAGAACTGTAAACTCTCCTCAAGTATTAGTTATTATCCTATTGTAGTTGTATGAGAGTTTTTGTCGGAATATTTTATGAAATTTATTGTTATTTATGCGACCTATTGATAAAGTTAATAAATAACATAAAAATACTTTTATCATGATTTTTTAAAATTTATGAAGTAATATAAATTGAAAAAATGCTATTAGTCTTCTAGAAATTTTGGAATAACGTGGTTGGCCTACGATTCAGGGAAAAAATGGTAAGTGACAACATAAATCCTAAAAAGTCTAATATTGAGTTAATAATTTTTCAAAAGGAATAACTTAGTTTATATAAAATATAATGGGTTGTCATTGGTTAGAATATATTTTATTTTCAACGGTTCCATTCTTATTGCTTTAAGTTTTCTCTTAGCCAATTTAAAATTACTATACTATAAATAATTTTACTTTAATCATATATCCTAAGAGTTTTGTCTACTTAAAAATATTTTTTTCTGTGATGATTAGTTTAAAAAAGAACTGAATTGGACCTTTTGCTATAGTTAATTTTAACGTAATCATTTTTTTCTTAATTCTAAAGGAAATAATGTATTTTCTGCAAATTCTTAGTATTAGTTCATTTTAAGTTTCGATTATGCAATAAGAATTCTATCCTTAAAGGGTAAAAATTATCTGACATTTCACTTTGATCTTTGTATTTGAAGAATCATTAGTGTTATTGACTATTGCGAATCACCTATATCTCTTATAAGTTTTGCTATTTTTCTTCTTCTAATTATTTAGTGTCATTTTTTAATATTATAAAAATGACAAATAAATATTATTAGTTGCGTAGGAAAGTGGTTCAACTATAATATTATAGAATTCATAAATTACCATTAAAAATTCATCATTGATTAATACCCTCATGTTTAACTATTTATCTTTAAATTCATCATTAATTAATACCGTGACTCTTAACTATTTATCTTTCTATATTGCACTTATTTAGAATTCAAGTATTAATTGGTTTATGATATAAAAAAATAGCATATTCACAATTCCATCTGCGTTATTTAACTTCAAGAGTATTTTGACAAGTAATACGTTGTTTTTTCTAATTTTAAGATACTAAACATTAGAAATACTAACATGAAAGGTATTATAGTTATATAAGGTAAACTCTTAATTATTTAAATTTGTGATAATAAATAAATAATGTTAAAAAGATTCTAAGAGCCCTTAGTATTTAATTTTTACTATTAGTTTATAAGGTAAAATCTTAATTGATTTTAAAATTCTTGAGATTAGAACACTATTATTCTAACAAAAATATAGATTTAGTAAATAAAATCTTATGTGATTAAAAAGTCTTATTTGTCAGGAAAGTAACTGAATAATTATTTTGTTTAGCGTAAAATTTAATTTAATGAATATAAAAGTCGACGAGATACTTTTAATTGGTAAGAATAATTCTTTAATGCTCAAAAACTTAGTAAGAATATTACTATGCAGTGCTATTATGATTTATTTTAACAAAATAAAAATTTAAACAAATAGAAACATGGAAAGTTCAAGTTATAAGTGATTTTGGCCAAACAAAATCAAATACTCCTGGTTAGGAGTGTACATGGACCAGGTTGGTTCGGTTTTTATCAAAGCCAAATCAAACCAACTATATCGGTTTGGATTGGTTCGGTTTTGTCGGATTTTTCAGGGTTTCAGGTTTTTTTGTTACATGAATATTATTTCGATCTTACTTTGTTAAAATTATAGATAAAATTTTGATAAGTGAATATATGTTTAGTAATTATGGAAATAATTAACAAACATATGATCTATTAAAATATTCTAATGGGAGAATTTTTTTAGTAACACATAATAGTTATTTTCTTAGTCGTCTAACAATATTTTTTCGTTAATTTATGATTTCAGAGTTAAATATATGAGAGGATCCCAAATATTTTACATTTTCTAAAGAAAAATCACTATAAACTCTTAAAAATATAAATAAAATTTATATAATTATATATTGGTTTGGTTCGGTTTTTTTACTCAATACCAAACCAAGTCAAACCAAACCTAGTCGAGTTTTTTAATCGGTTTGGTTTGATTTTCCGATTTAGTGCGGTTTTTCAGTTCGGTTTGAACACCCCTACTCCTGGTAGAAAGGATATTTGAAACGTTAATCTATTTTTGGCCTCTTCTATTGTTTTTTTTTTCTTTTCTCATATCATAATTACAGTGAATCACTTATATAAGGTATGCTTTACATTAATTTTTAAAATTTCCTTATTTTTCATAGTTTAAATAAGAAGAGATATAATAAATAGAATTTTAGTTAATGTAAAAGTCCTAAATATTAGGAAGGTAAGTAAAATGACAATTTTATTCAATGTTATATTTATTTTAAAGGGTAAAAAAGGCGAACGATAATTCGCTAAGGGCCTTCGTGCTTTTAATATAATATAGATATAGATATAGATTTAGATATAGATATAGATATTTAATGAATATTTTTTATTTGACTAGCGGTTTAATTATTTTTTATGGACTGACTTGTATTAAATGCCTTAATAATGTCACCTTAACATTGATAGTGAAATTACTCAAATAGGGAACGAAAGAGAAATTAACTTTAGTCTTCAATAGAAAGAAAAAGGAAAAAAGAAATTTATATGGAAGAAGGAACTCAGGAAGTAAAAGAAACGAATCAGGACAAGCATAGTCGCACTATTTTTAATACTAATCACCGCACACATGTTTCACACGTGTTTTCAATGTCAATTCCATTAAAATATGTTAATTGCATCCATGTTCCAAAATTATTTTCCTTTATGTCAACTCATTAAATTATTCAGTCTTGTTGCATATTCTTGTGCTAGCAAATAAGTGGGTTGGAAGCTAACAATACAAGTTGATAAGGGGTCTTTCGAAGGATTATATGAGTCAACCTATATTTTGTACTGTTTTTATCTTATGTATCTATCAGCAAGGAAATGCTTATATTTACCAATTCAAACAGAGTATATCACTTTCATTTTATAAGACCAGATTGCTCTATTGAGGAAACATAGTATAGTTAAGAAAGCATAACATTGAAAAATAAAACTAAAAAAGAAAGAAAGCATAGCAAAAATAGTATTTTTAATGTACAAAACACAAGAACAAAAGACACACTGGAATCAACCCATAAGAAGAGCATAAATGTTTTTGAAAATCAATTTAGGCAACCATCAGAAACAAACCATCAGGATATATAGTTTGAAAACTGTGTACGTAAAATATGCTATGCTAAGTAGCCGCTTAAGAGAGTGGCATATGGAACTTAAAGCAAGGGACAGTTAGAATCAAAGGCAATTATCCCGTTTGTCACCAGAAAGGATGACACCGTTAAAGATGCAATAAATGCCCTCCGGTCATTAGCATTTAATGAAGAATATTTCACAGCATTTAATGCACTGCTCGTTATAGAGAATTTATCATTTATGCTCACCGTTACACTTTCATCAATGGCCCTTATAATTGACGTTAAAAAAGGGCACGATCCTAGGACCCTGTTCCCTACTCATAACTATAAATAGTGAGCTTTGTTATCATTGTAGAGGAGACGACTTTTCTTGCAAGTTATAATCGATTAAGAGCTTTATATAACTTTACTTTCCTGTTCTTTAGCTTCACCACCGCTGTGGCCAGAAGCTCTGCCCCCGGAATTACTATTTTTCGTGATTTAATCTTCATTTCAAGGCTAAGTATTGCACATTTCTTTAATTATTTTATTATTTTAGGATCAAATTAATTCACTTGTTTATAAATCATGTATAAATTCAACTGTACCGTTTTACAGGTAAACATTTTGGCGCCCACCGTGGGGCCTTGACAATCGTGTAATTAAGTTGATCCTTGCCTCTTTTACTAACGTGTTTTGATTATTTGTCTTAGCAAAATCATAAGAATGACAGATAATGGTATTAACAACACACACAATCCTGAGGTTCGAGGAGACCAACCTCAATTCGAGGATTCAATCAGTCACACCCATAAGGGGAACGATGCCACATCGGTCCAGGACATGCGGTACCCGCGACGTGTTCGGGAGGCAATTCTTGATGATGTTGAAGAGGAGCATGTTGTTGATGCGGTAAGGGTCCTACAAGAGAAACAAGCGATAATTCTAGGCCACTTCACATGGCAGGATAAGGTTATGACGGAGTTGAAGCATGCGTTATCGGGGGCTACCAATAACGTGAACAGACGAGATCAAGTTTCTCGCGACGCTCCCGTAAACCAAATAACGCAGAGGGTCAACAACAACACCCCGAGGGGCAGGGTTGGTTCTGATGGGGTTGAGGGGGGAGCGAATCCGGCCCCAATAACAAAGATGATCCCGGGCGGTGCTGAAAGGTCCGGACTCAAAACTCAGCTGCCGTACAAACTAAGCTCGGCACCAAATTTAATACCGAAGCGATTTAAAATGGCTGACGTGCCAAAGTATGATGTAACTTCAGACCTTCAAGAGCATATTACCACCTATACAAAGGAGATGAAGGGGAATGATTTAGCTTTTCACGAGATTGGATCTGTTTTGCTGAAAAAATTTGGAGAGACTCCCACGAGGGGAGCCTTGACGTGGTATTCGCTATTACCCGAGCATTCTATAGATACCTTTGATATGCTCACATATTATTTATTAAGGCTCATACCGGGGCTAGAAAAGTGCAGGCCGGGAATGTCGACATATTCAGAATTGCACAAGGAGAATCCGAGTTGCTGCGAGAGTTCGTTACCTGGTTCCAAAAGGAGAGAATTTTGCTCCTAGCTATTCTGGATGAATGGGCGGCCGAAGCATTCACCAAGGGCCTGAACCCAAGAAGTTCAGACGCTTCTCGAAAACTGAAGGAAATCTATCTTGACTACCAAGCAACGTGTCACGACCCAGAATTCCCACCATCGGGATCGTGATTGTGCCTAACATTTCACTTGCTAAGAAAACCAATGTTAGATATCATTAAACCAATCCTTAAACCTTTTAGTGATTAACAACAAGTAAACCATAACAAGTTGACAAGAGTGCGGAATTCCATAACAATCTTAATATACAAAGCTACCCAGAATCTGGAGTCACAATCCACGAACTTCTAAGATTTAAATACAAGTATATGTCTGAAGGAAATACATATGTTTTCGATACAAAAGAAACAATAAAGAGAATATATGAAAGGGATGCTAGGGCCTACGGACGCCAACAGGTCTACCTTGGGTCTCCGATCAGATGAAAGCCATCAACTAAACTTAGGATCAGCTCGGACCGGTACCAAAATCTACATAGAAAGTGCAGAGTGCAGTATCAGTACAACCAACCCCATATACTGGTAAGTGTCGAGACTAACCTCGGCGAAGTAGTGACGAGGCTAAGAAAAAATACCCACAAAACAAAACTGTGTGAAATATATATATATATATATATATATATATATATATATATATATATATATATATATATTGGTAAGGGGACATGCTGAGGGGATCATAAGATAAAGGATCGCAACAATATTAAGAACTTTGATCAACCGATATAATTAGCACAGATAAGGACAAGTAACCACAGAAAGAGAAAGTATACGGCATCACCCTTCGTGCTTTACGCTCAAACTTACCATATGAATAAAAAACAAATGGCACGACATCACCTTTTTGCATTCACATTCACAAATCATGGCATGACATCACCCTTCGTGCATTAATACTCTCCCTCAGCAAAACAAGGAAAAATAACAATAGGGAGATAGAAATATCAAGAACAAATCTTACTTCAACATTTGGTTCCAAAATACCAACCTCAACTTTGAATCAATACTCAATCAATACCAAAATCCGTCAAATATAATAAGAATGATCAACATAACGATAAACTAGTCTAAGCATGGGTAATATGACCACGTAAAGCTACAATTTCATGAATAAGACTCACTCGCATGATATGACTTGACAATAATGCATAGGTACTCGTCACCTCACCTATACATTGTAATCAACATTCAAACACATAGCAAATAGACAAATAAGACCTAATCCCTCAAGCCAAGGTTAACCACAATACTTATCTCGCTCCAACGGCCAACTCAAAGCTCAACCACGGCTTTTTCTCTCAAACGAGCCTCCGAACCGATAGAATCTTGCATATTACCAACCAAGCGATTCAAATTAAGCCTTAAGAACTACCCACGATTGAAAAAATTCAAATTAAGCCTTAAGAACTACCCACGATTGAAAAAATTCAATTTAGGCCATTTTTGAAAAAGTCAACAAAAGTCAACACCACGGTGTGCTTGCTCCAAACCAAAAATTCGGACCAAAACCCGATTACCCATTCATCCCCTAGCCCAGTTATATAATTGGTTTTGTAATCCGACCTCAATTTAAAATTTATCAAATCCCTAGTTTCTACCCAAATACCCCCAATTCCACCATGAAAATCATCTTGTAAAATAAAGTGAAAGATTGAAATAAACTAGTTTAGAATCACTCACCAAGGTTTTGGGGAAAAAATTATCTTTCGAAAATCGCCTCTTGTGTTTTAGGTTTTGAAAATTTAAAGAATGGGAGAAAAATCCCGTCTAAGTCACTTTTACCCAGTCGCAGATGTCGCATTTGCAACCTGGGCTTCGCAAATATGAAGCGTGTAAATGCGAAGGAGCGATCACAAATGCGAAGCCCTTCACATTTCTGCTGCCTTCGCAAATGCAAAGATAAGTTTGCAAATGCGACCTTGAATCTCCGCAACTGCGACTCAATGATCGCATTTGCGATCACTGTCCTTTCCAGACTCCCTTCGCAAATGCGAAAACTGTTGGCCCAAGCTTCTCTTCGCATTTGCGATGAGAAGCTCGCAAATGAGAACCCCTCAGAGGTCGCATATGCGATGACTGATCTTGCAAATGGGAGATCAGAGGCCTGCAACAAGATCAGATACACTAGCAATATCCTTTAAGTCCATTTTCACTCCGTAGCCTATTCGAAACTCACCCGAGCCATTGGGTCTCTAAACCAAAAGTGCAAACTCGTCTAAAAATATCATACGGACTTGATCGCGCGATCAAGTCACCAAAATAACACCTAGAACTGTGAATTTAGCACCAAATCAATTGAAGTTTTCAATAAACCTTTGAAACTTCTAATTTCTTAACTGGACATCCGAATCACGTCAAACCAACTCCGTTTCTCTCCAAATTTCACAGACAAGTCATAAAAGGGGTATTGGACCTATACCAGGTTCGAAACTAAAATACGGACCCGATATCCAAAAATTCAAACATTGGTCAAATATTTCCATTTCATTAAGCCTTTAGCTTTAAAATTTCGACAAAGTCCGATATCTCGGGCTAGGGACTTCCGATTTCGATTTCGGGCATACGCCCAAGTCCTAAATCACAAAACGGATCCACCGGGACTGTCAAAACATAAATTTGGGTCCGTTTACCAAAACCGTTGACCAAAGTCAATCAAATAAAGTTTTAGGCAAAATTTCTTATTTTTATCAACTTTTAACATAAAAGCTTTCCGAAAACACGCGGGAAAGCCGAACTGTGCACGCAAATTGATGAGGGTAGAGATTAGATTTTTAAGGCTTAAAAGCGCAGGATTGAGTTCTAAAATATAAGATGACCTTTTGGGTCATTACACAATGACTTGGGAGGATGTCCACAATCGAAACAAGTCAAAGATAAGGATCAAAGATGATCAGTTTGGCTTCCCGTCGTCGGTTAAAGGACGGGAGAAAAATAAAGAAAAATCAAAAGATAATTTCAATACAGATAGACGGTCTTCGAGGAACCAATTTTTGCCTTAAAAACGGACTGAAGGCTATGGTAAAGGCTTCTAGTCAGCAGATATGTTCGCTATCAATAGAAGGACTGATCGCAGTCGGAACAATAGATCATCGCAAGACAAAGAGGCATCAGGTACCAGAGATCCTTTATACCCCAGGCTTCCAGAATACAATGTCAATATCAGTGTAGTAGAGTTGGTATCAGCTATGAGAAACATACAAAAAGCACAATTTCTGAAGCTGATGAGGTCCGATCTCAGCCAAAGGGATCCCAACTTGTGGTGTGAATACCATGGGACGAAAGGCCGCTGGACTGGGGACTACGATATCTCTGGGAAGAAGTGGTGACACTATTGAGTAATGGCCATTTTAGAGAATTATTAATTGAACGGGCCAAGAAAAACTACGTCGCAATCGGGATAACGCGGAACCCTCAAAATCAGGAGAAGATCCTCCGTGCCAGACGATCAACATATTCTTCGGGGGGAACGAGATCAATGGGGTCACCTTATCTATAGCAAAAAAGACTAAAGTATAAATAACCCATTGCAAGAGACTCTAGGAAGTCGTTGAAGAAGACATTACTTTCACGGAGGCAGACGCAGTCAGACTGTTGTTACCGCTCAACGATGCATTGGTAATTTCGCTAAATGTGCTAGAATTTAAAATCAAACGTGTTCTAGTGGATCTAGGAAGTTAGGCCAGTATCATACAATAGAGAGTATTGGAGCAAGCTAAACTCACCGGAAGCATCATTCCGGCCAAAAAACTCCTTGCCGGATTCAACCTCGCGAGCGTGACAACCTAAGGAGAGATTTTGTTGCCCATGAACACTGAAGAATGATGAAAATGACTCTCTTTGAAGTGGTAGATGGTGATATGGGATATAATATTTTTCTGCGAGGATGGTGGTTGCACGAGATGAGAGTTGTACGATCAACATATCATCAGTTGCTGAAATTTCCAATGCCTAAAGGAAGTAGACAGATAAGGGGTGACCAACTAAAGGCAAGAGAGATGAATGTCATTCTGGTCTCTAGTATCAAAGGGAAAGAGCACGCGGCATAGCAACTACAGGAATCGGCACTCGCTCCCGAATCAAATGAGGTTATCCAGGGGGTAGAAGCATCGTAATCTTATCTGGTGCCAAGGTATTACCAGGTACCAGAAGAGATAGATGCAATAAAATCCATGATGGAAGAGCTCGAGCAAGTTACATTGTTGACAAATTTTTTGAAAGGAAATTCCACTTGGGGACATGACTGTACCCCAAGCTCAAGTCTAGATTTATTAAATTTCTTAAATCTAATACTGATTATTTTACATGGTCGCATGCAGACATGACAGGTATCTCGACGAAGGTGTCCGTACACAAGTTAAGTTTGGATCCCAACATCCCACCGATAAGACAAAAGAAATGCCCTATTGCAGAGGCCAGGAATAAATCCGTCAAAGAAGAGGTAACTAGCTTACTTGATATTGGTTCGATCCAAGAGGTAAAGTATCCAGACTGGCTAGCTAATGTAGTAGTAGTTCCTAAGAAGAAAAATAAATTATGCATGTGTATAGATTATATGAACTTGAATAAGGCATTCCAGAAAGACTCGTTCCCACTGCCAAACATCGATCAAATGATAGATGCAACAACTGGGCACGAGTTAATGAGTTTCCTCGATGCTTATTCCTGGTACAACCAAATGAAGATGAACCTGGATGATCAGTAAAATACTTCATTCATAACGAATTTCAACACATATTGCTATAATGTGATGGCCTTCAGGTTGAAGAATGCCGGAGCCACTTATTAGCGGCTCGTAAACAAAATATTTGAAAACAAATAGGGAAAACTTTGGAAGTTTATATACATGTTATGCTCTTTCAGTCTTGGAATGCAGGTGACCACCTTAAGCATTTATAAGAAACCTTTGACATACTAAGCAAGCATAACATGAAGCTTAACCCTGAGAAATGCGCGTTCGGGGTCAACTCTGGCAAGTTACTAGGATTTTTGATATCACAAAAGGCGATTAAGGTAAACCCCGATAAGATCAAGGCCATCAAAGACATCCCGGTCAAACTGTCAAGCGTGAAAGTAGTTCAAAGGCTCATGGGAAGATTGGCTACTTTGAGTAGGTTCATTTCTCGGTCGTCAGAAAAATGCAACCATTTCTTTGCACTGATAAAAAAGAAAAACAACTTCGAATGGACCTCGGAGTTCCAGCAGGCTTTGAGAGATTTGAAAAGATACTTGTCAATCCCTCTGTTACTTTTGAAACCAAAAGAAGGTGAAACATTGTTGGTCTACCTCGCAGTCTTGGAAGTAGCGGTAGGTGCTATTTTAGTTCGTGAGGATGAAGGTATGCAATCTCCCATTTATTACATTAGTAAAATTTTAACGAGAAGCAAAAACTCGCTACCTACATCTAGAGTAGCTGGCCTTATCTCTCGCAGTCACCGCCCGAAAGCTGAGGCCATACTTCTAGTGCCACCCGATAGTCATGGTGACCATATTTCCTCTACAGGACATTCTTCACAAACCCGAGCCCTCGGGTAGGTTGGCCAAATAGGCTGTTGAAATAAGTGAATTTGACATAGAATATAAACCTAGGACTACCATTAAGTCACAAGTCTTCGCTGACTTTGTGGTCGATTTTAGTCTGGGATTGCTGCCTCTAGTAACCAAAGAGGCAGTAATGGTGTCAAAATCGACATCAGCAGATTGGACATTATTTACAGATGAAGCCTCCAATATAAAAGTGTTCAGGCTTGGCGCAGTTTTAACCACGCCTTCGGGAGAAACCCTAAGGCAAGACATCAGAACAGTCCCTTAAACTAACAATGAAGCAGAGTATTACACTTTGATTGTAGGACTCGAACTGGCCCGAGGACTAGATTTTAAGGTAATAGAAATCAAGTGCGACTCACAGTTGGTGGTAAATTAGGTCTAGTGTATCTTTGAAACCAAAGAGGAGCGCATGCAAAAATACGTGGTAAAGGTCCAGGCTCTGCTGGATCGATTTCGGGAGTGGTTGATTACTCATATTTTGAGGGAAGAAAATGCAGAAATAGATGCACTGGCTAAAGTCACTTCATCAAAGAAAATAAAGGGATTAAAGTCCGAGATAGTAGTACAACTAATGCAATCGGTCTTGGACGCAGATAGCTATTATGAGGTAAATACGACTAATTTGGTCTGGGATTGGAGGAATGAGATCATCGATTATCTCAAACACGGGAAACAAAGATTATAAGGCATCCTGGGCACTGCATGTCAAAGCAACACGATAAAGCTTTAAAAGGGGTCAATTGTACATAAAATCTTTCCAAGGCCCGCTGGCCTGATGTTTGGGAGCATCTGAAGCTAATTACATTATGTGAGAAGTGCATAAAAGGATATGCGGAAACCATTTGGGCGTAGATTCTTTAGTGTTAAAGATGGTAAGGGTAGGATAGTATTTACCTCGCATGGAACAAGATGCCAAAACTTTCGTACAAAAATGCGATAAGTGCCAATGCTACGCACTACTAATACATCAACTGACAGAACCAATGCACTCGGTTCTATCTTCGTGGCCATTCATGTAATGGGGGATGGACATCATCGGACCACTGCAGACGGCTCTCGGTAAAGTGAGATTTTTTTAATTTTAATTGACTATATTTCTAAGTGGGTGGAAGTTGGTTATTATCAGAAGTGGTGGATTTCTTGTAGGAAAACATAATATGTAGGTTCGGAATACCAAAAGAGATAGCATGAGATAATTGGTTGCAATTTATCAGCGCAAAGATCACAAAGTTCCTTGAAGATTTGAAAATAATAAGGATCATATCTTCACCCTACTATCTGAGTGCAAATAGTCAAGCAGAGTCAATGAACAAAGTGATTATACAAAACCTCAAGAAAATGTTGGAAGCAGCTAAAGGTAAATGGCCCAAGGAACTACCTGGAATTTTATGGCCATACCGAATAACGGCCAAATCGAGCACGGGAGAAACTCCCTTTTCCCTTGTGTACGGAGCAGAAGCCTTAATTTCGGTGGAAGTAGGGGAGCCTACCTCGAGGTATTTCTTGGAAAGCAAAGAAGCGAACAATGAAGCAATGTTGGACAACTTGGAGTTACTCGATGAGCGCAGGGAATGGCTCATATAAGGATGGTGGCACAAAAGTAGAGAATCAAAAAATATTATAATCAAAGAGCCAACCTTTGTTATTTTAAAGTGGGAGATTTGGTTTTAAGGAAAGTAACTCAAAACACTCAGGAACTCAATGCAAGGAAGCTAGGCCAAACCTGGGAAGGCCTTTACCGGGTTTCAGCTGTCACCGGGAAAGGTTCGTACGAGTTAAAGAATCAAAATGGAGAAAAATTGCCAAGAAATTGGAATGTGGCACACCTCAAGAGATATTATTCCTGACAAACATCATCTAGACTGAAAGTATGTGCTGCACTATTTTTCCCTTCGTCCATTTTTTGTCCCAATTGGATTTTTTCTAGAAGGAGTTTTAACGAGGCAGCAACAGAAAGCATACTATGAAGACAACTTCAACAGTAGCAATAAGACATTCTAATAACAAGGCACACAAGCAAAGAACCGTGTGTACAGTTAGTTAATCTTTTGCTCGATAACAAAATTCTTATTGAGAAGTTAAGTTTGCTATTGAACAAAGGTTACCTGACAATTCGCAAGTTCAAACCACTAAAGGATTGTTAGATAATCTTTTGCTCGATAGCATAAATTCTAAGGGGAAGCAAATTTTGTTACCGAGTGGAAGATTGTCTAGCAATTCATTAGTGGGGTTCTCAAAGATGCAAAATTTCCAGTGTTCCAATTTGCATTCTCGCATTCGAATGGGGGGTGGGGATGATATGAGGACATGGCAACAATAATTGCTGTCATGCCACGTTTTCTTTTGAAAGCGGGTTTCGACGTGTGACAACTTGTTTAAATCAATATTAAAAGAGAAGAGTCACCACCTAACAATTTTAAGGTGCTTTAGGGCACCTATTTGCAGATAACTCTGTTTGATTAGTCTATATCACCAAAGATCGGGTAAGGGCTTAAATTACCTCAAAGAGAAGGTGTTATTCACTCTTCGAGGTCCACAATTGTAGGTCCCGACCGAAGTTTACCCTATGTTGATTAGATAATTAAGCTAGGTGATCAAATAAGCAAAGAAAGATGTAGCAATTGAAAACTCTATTAACATATGACTAATTGATAGAAGTCTTAAAAATCACAAGTAGTACAATTGAGTCGATCTATGACTAAGTGTGAACAACACATACATAAAAGGAAGGGTCGGGAGGGGGGGGGGGGCATATGTTTTTTAGCCTAAAGGATCACCCCGTACAACATAAATAATACTTTGCAACTCCCTTGGGGTAGAGGTTACTCATATTAGTAATCGGGCATAGTCTATCATCTCCTACTACCCGATTACTATGTTGAAGTTATTACTTAAAAGTGCTCTAACTCAATTCTGAAATGTATCCTATGCATGCAGTACCCGTCCAATGCTTATGGTTTAGCAGGCTTTGGACATACTATCAGGTGGTTCAAGACTTTACTTAGGTTGCTCAAAATGATAAAACGAGGTAACATTCAAAACAGATAGGACTGCACACAATTGCAACGAAAGGCTCAAGTTGACCTTCACACATAAGCACAAAAGCACGCGATCAGATTTTTATATTAAGTAGTAGCCAATTTTAGGATTAAGATATAGAGTCATTAAGCAGCGTTGTTGTTTCTGACTAATGAATTCGCAGATTATAGGTATTACAAACCCTTTAGGCATTATCTCTAAATTGCATATGCATTGAGGCAGTGAAACTGTTTTAACGCAGAATTAATAGTGTTGATTTTATAGATATACGTCTTAGGCAGGTGATATTATCCTATAGGCATGATTTCTAATATGTAGATCAAGGTTGATTTCCTCGATTGGCTCTATGAGATCTGTCGAATGCTTTCACATTCATGCTTCCCATCCGTATCTCGTGCAGGTCTTTATCTAATCTTTTTAGAGTGGTCAATGGGAATATGTTCAGGCTCGAACCTCCACCTATCAGGACCATAGCAATGAACTTTTCCTCAAATTGCACTGTGATGTGCAACACCTTGTTGTGACTCAACCCTTCTAGTGGTAACTCATCTTCGTGGAAAGTAATTTTGTGACTTTCCAAAACCTGTCCGACCATGTTATCCATATCTCTACTAATGATGTCAGCAGGTACATAAGCTTCACTTAACACTTTCGTTAAGGCATTCTTATGTGCATCTGAATTTTGCAACAGTGATAAAATGGATATCTGAGCGGGAATCTTGTTCAGGTGGTCAATAACATAGTGTTCTCTTGCTTGTATCTTCCTCCAAAGATCATCAGTTCCTGTCTCAACAACATGCAGCTTAGGTGTAGCTTCTTTGCTCGTTCTTCCCAGATTCTCAGGTGTGTAAACTTTGCAAGTTCTAGTCATACCTTGCACGACACCTATTTCTTCCGTCTTGGCCTTTCCCTTTCTTCTCGCTTCCGTAACATAATCCTATGGGACGACATAAAACTTGTAAGATGGTGTGGGATCTACCATTACTGTGAAGGGTGTAGCTACCTCGATCTCAAATGGTGCCTCGTTTTGTATCACAACTGGCGTGAGGGTGACCAGAGATGTTTAAGAAGTATTTCCCTCTCGAATAAGTCAGATGCACCCATTCTGATCCCATTCCTCATCAGTTTCTATCACGTTCTCCCTATCACCCCTATGATTTGGGAGAGGTTTATTGCGAACATTCGGTGCATCTTCCTTTGCCTGTATAACCTTAGTGTCGATCAGTGTCTGAATAGTGTCTTTTAGCATGGAGTACTCCTTAATGGTATGACCCTTTATGACTGAATGATAGGTACATGTTTTGTTGGGATTGATCAACTGGGAAGGGTTCCAACAAGAATAGGGATGACATAACCAGTGGCCTTCAGTCTCTCATACAATTGGGCTATGGGTTCAACAATTGGGGTGTATTGTCTAGGAGTTCTGCAGTTAAAATTTAGACTTGGCTTTGGGTAGTTTTGGCAGGTGTGTGGAGGTGAATGGTAATATGCAGGTTGAGTGTTGTAGGTATAGTAGGTGGTAGAAGGGTATTAGTATTTTGGGGTAAGGTTTGATATTTGGGTGGAGGTGTTTTAGTATGTGAGGGGAGAATAAGGACCTTGGTTACCATCACAACACCCACTTCTTTCTTCTTTGAGATACCTCCTGATTTCAAGGCTTTATTTGTGGCTTGCATCGCCTCGAAATTAATCACCATCCCACTCTTGATTCCTTCTTCTATCCTCTCTCCTCACTTGAAGATGTCTAAGAACTTGTGATTCTCGATGATCATCAACCTTTCATAATACCGCAGATCTTGAGCTCTAACAAAGAACTTGTTCATTTGGTCTTCTTCAAGTGTTAGCCTTACCGTTGTGGCTTCTAATATCCAACGAGTAGCATACTTGTGGAAGGTTTTAGTCAGCTTCTTCTTGAGGTTTTGGATATAGAAAATGTCAGGCGTGCTCTTTGTGTTGAACCTGAATCTGTCCATGAAATTTGATGCCATACTTACCTAATTTCCCCACTTCTCTGGTTTTTGACTTATACCAAGACAAGTCATCTACTTGTAAGACTTCGCACAAATAGTTTCATGCAGATTTGTTCATTCTTACCCACTCCTACAAGCTTGTTGTAGTAGGTTCTATGATGCACCTTCGGATAACCAGTGCCATTGATCATTTCAAACTTGGGAGGTTTGTAACCCTCCAGCAGTTCTACAACTTGCTAAATACACAATCTTCATTGTTCAATGCCTTTCCCGCCATCAACATTATGGACTCACCCTGTAAGTTTCCTGAGTTCCTTTACCATGTTTCGAATGAGCAGGTCCTTCTTAGTAGGCTCAGCTATGTACATGGTTTGCTGCGGGGTATGGGGTAAGATTTTCACATATATCGGATTGCTTTAATGAGTTCCTGGAACTTGGGTATATGGGTTATTGTTGGTTGAGTTTTGGGGATTAGGAATGGTTTGTGGTGCATTTTGGAGAGTGTGATAAGTAGAGGTTTGCAGGTATTGAGTTGGGTGATGGAGGTGTTGTTGAGGGGTTTGCACTAGTGGTGGGTTGAGGTTTTGGGGAGGTGCGAGATTATGATACTGGTGTGGTGCGGGAGGATTCGGGAGGTTTCCACAAAATGGCAATGTTTGCTTCATCTCATTAGTGCAAAAATAAGACAAAACAATCTTTAACTAAATTGACAATAATAATAACAATAAAGTCACTAATGACATTAAGCCTTATTACATCGAAATATAATCTAAACTACAAAGCAGTAAAGAACATCATCTCCTAATCTACTTGGTCCCTGAAGGACTTTCTCCTTACTTAGCTCTCTTGACCTCATCAATCATGTTTCCCAGATCACGCATGTCTAGCATAAAGTAAGCCTTTACCAGCTTTCCTCCTTCTTCGTCATCCATGCCTTGAAAACCCTAAGATCTCTTTCTCATCTTCCTATCCAGCTACTTCAGTCCTTGCTCCATGTATTCTAATCTCTCCATCGACTTAGTGGCAATCTCTTTCCATTATCTTATCGCCTCCATGTTTACTTTATGTTGCTCCAGATGCTTAGCTTCAGATTCAAACATCCTTTTGAGTAGCCTCTTGTACTACACTTGTGGGTCAACCACTTCATCTATGATCCTATTAGTCAGATTGACTCCTGGTTTGAAATTCCCAGCTACATCATCTTCCAACCATGATAGATAATAGTACATATGGCCGGGATGATACCTATCTGGTTCCATGGTTTCTCCTTCCACTATTATCTTTTGGTTCCACACGTGTTGCACTTCGAACTAGAATGGGATAAGATCTCCCTTGAAATCTGCCTTGTACCGAACTATGTTGGAAACCTGAGGTATGACTTGTTTTTTTCCAACTTGCCTCATTACCCTTATAGGATCGTAAGGGTAGATGCCTCGCAGCCTGATCAATACCAAGTGAGTAGTCCCTTTTGATATGATGATGAACTCACTACTAGGAAATCATTCAAACATCCAATGCACTTGCTCGTCTGTCAGATTGCTGAAGAAAAGCACTCAGCCTATATAGTATTTCTAGGCTTTGCAAACCTATCTGGAATGAATGCCATTTTCTTTTGGTAATAATAGGCTATGTAGTCATTCAATGGCCTTCTAAGAAGCTGTTGATGATACTCACCCCTCTGAAAATGTTCCAACAGCCAAACTTATAGCAATAGATTACAACCCTCAAAGTGTCCGAACCTATGCTTGCATCGATCCAGAGCACGGTACATCTCAACTAAGATTATTGGGATGATAGTATAAGTTTGTCCTTCGATGCCATTCATTAAGGTCCTGGCAACCATGGTAAGCCAGTATGAACCCTTCCTCCTTGCATTAGCAAGATCAACAACCCCAAGAAGCAGACAATGAAAATATAAACCCGGCGATGCACCTAAACCAAAGAGGTAATGGAAAGTTCATCATGATGAAGACGATATGATTTGCTATGCCCATAACGCTCGTAGAGAAACTCAAAAGAGATGTATGATTTCTTTAGACAGAGCAGTTCGTCATTCTTCTTAAAGCCTAACATCTTTAATAAACTACGCAGGGTGCGATTTTCTGGCACTAGTACTCTCGGACTATCCTATGGTAACTTGGAGAAACCCCCTCTTTCTTCCAAGAGAAGAGTCATTTCTGACCTTGCCAAATCGAAAAACAACTCTTTTATTGTCCCAGAACATGGTAGCCGCCTTGATCAGTTACCTATTTGGTCAAATATTTAGCAAAGATAGCAGTTCACCAAGTACTCTCCTCACATGTTTTTTATCACAAGGTGGAAGGTCTTTCTACCAATCAATTAGCAAAGGTGGGATGTTATGGACCATACCGGATCTGGGGATTTCATGCTTCATTTCTGCAAACAAACAAAGGTTAGCCCTTTCCCCCTCCAGATTCGACTACTTACGCAATAATGATCAAACTGTTGGCACGTTTTCTCCAAGTAATGCACATAATATGATAGTTCCATTGGGATTATGGAAATCCCTTAAGACATTAGACAAGGTTTTATCTAAGCGGGTTCTTAACGTCAATGACGTCTCAATTTGTACTAGGTTTATCATGATGCATGTACATTTCAAATCAGAGTGTGGTCTCTAGAAAGGTCTAGACTGGTAATCTCAATTGGACAGCTTGAGAAGGAAAGGCACAAGATTGTCAACTGCATCGCTGATCGACTAGTCTATCGCAAATAAGCCTTATCTATTTAAAAGGTTAATTTCAGGAAAGCGCGGACACTTATCAAGCGTTGCTATGTTGATAATAAGCACGAGTGGAGTATGATATTGATCATGATTTATGCATAAATAGTAACATGTTGCCAAGTATTTGCATGATAAAAGTGCATAAAAGCAGTAAATAACATAGTAAAAGTGAACATGAAAAGTAGAGAAAAGAAAAGAAAGACAAAAGAGAGAAGCGAGAACGTAATGAAGCAAATAGGGAAACAGGGATGGGAGAGACATGATATAGCAGTCTTAGACAAGATGAAGGAAATGGGGAGAGCGTACATGTCATAGCAATAGGGAAGGGATGTGCAAGTCATAACAATTTAGACAAATAAAGGAAAATAAGGGAAGGGATGTGCATGTCATAGAAATTTAGACAAATAAAGGAAAATAAGGGAAATAATCCACATAAGTCAATTCGTTATGGTAAGAGCCTAAGTATATCTCTAGCAGAGTCTCCATGCTGTCGCGTCCTATTTTCTCACGAAAGCGGATTTTGATGTGTGACAACTCTTTTAAATGGTTATTAAAAGAGAAGAGTCGTCACCTAACAATTTTAAGGTGTGTTAGGACACCTATTTGCAGATAACTCTATTTGATTAGTCTACGCCACCAAAGATTAGGTAAGTGCTCAAATTACCTCAAAGAGAAGGTGTTAGACACTCTTTGAGGTTCACAACTGTGCGTCCCGACCGAAGTTTACACTATGTGGATTGGATAATTAAGCTAGGTGATCAAATAAGCAAAGAAAGATGTTGAAGTTAAAAATTCTATTAACTATATGACTAATTGATACAAGTCTTAAAAATCAAAATAAGTGCAATTGAGTCGATCTACGATTAAGTATGACCATCAAGTACATAAAATGATGTGGGGAAAGGGGATCATAAGTTTTTCAGACTAAAAGATAACCCTGCGCAACATAAATAATACTTCGCAACTCCCTTGGGTAGGGGTTGTTCGTATTATTCAGTAAGCACAGACTATCATCTTGTACTACCCAATTACTATGTTGAAGTTATTATTTAAAGCTGATCTAATTCAATTCTAAAACATGTCCTATACGTGCACTACCCGTCCCATGCGTATGGTCCAGGAGGCTTTGGACCTATTATTAGGTGGTTCTAGACTTTACTTAGGTTGCTCAAAATGATAAAACTAGGTGACATTCAAAATAGATAGGACGACACATAATTGCAACGAAAGGCTCAAGTTGACCTCCACACGTAAGCACAAAAGCAAGCAATCAGATTCTTATATTAGGTAGTAGACAATTATAAAATTAAGACATAGAGTCATTAAGTCCTATAGGCATGACCTGTAGGTGATTCTGAATTCCAGCATCGTACAAGCAACGTTGTTGTTTTTGACTATTGAATTCACAGATTATAGTTATTACAAACCCTATAGGCATGATCTCTAAATTGCTTATGCAATGAGGCAGTGAAACTGTTTGAAAGCTCAAAATTAATAGCGCCAATTTATAGATATGCGTCTTAGGCAGGTGACATTGTCCTATAGGCATGATTTCTAATAGTTGCATAGTTAGACAAAGAAACAGCTTTGAGAGTCCAACATTAACAATGTTAATTTCATAAACAACACTAGAAGGTGAGTGAGAGTATCATATAAGAATTTCTAACGTTTGACTATTAGAGTTGATTTTATAACACTTCATCCCTATAGGCATGTAATCTAAGTGGGAAAGTAAAATGAAGCAGTTGATCAATTATCAAAACTTATAGTCATGGTATCTAGATTAGCGAAAGTATTGTATTATTGTATCCTACAAACATATTATCTAAAATCATTGAATAGTAGACATGGAAACATGTGTAGTATATTTGACAAGTTAGGTGAAGTGTGTGCATAATTCCTATAGGCACGGTTCCTATTAGTGTGCAACAAATAAGGCATGCTAGACGTAATAGAAAATAGAACACCTAGACCCTATTGGCATGTTTTCTACCCTTTCATGCAAGTATTAGAATTCCCAAGCCCCCTTTTTCATTAACTCCCCTTCACTCGTTATACAAATTGTTATAGCCAGATGGAATAAATACATGCCTAGTCATAAATTTAAAACAACCTAGCGATGCATCTGGGGCTTCAAATAGCTTTAAAATTCAGGCAGGCGATATCCCAGGCGTAGATAGAGTGCTAAAAACCACAGTACCAAGAACCATATTCAGCAGTCCAGGCCCAATAACAAAACAATTCTCTTGCCCATCCATTACCAGTTATAGATAATTAAAGCGTGAATGAAAACTCATGTAAATCCCAAATTATTTAAGATAACTCAAATTCTAAGGTGGAGCATATGCTCATTTGAACCCAAATACCACAACTAAGAAAAACAAGAATTCTATACGTCCCAGGGATAGGACAAACACTTGAACATCACATAAGCACACTTAAGATGTAGAGAGTATGAAGAATACATAGTTTGGACACATATAGGGGTTTTAAGATTAGCAAACAAGTTCCAGGTAACAGGTTTCTTGGGATACACATAATTTAATTACAGAAATCTAGCATACAAGAATCTACAAAACAAAGGAGTTAAGCATGAGAGTTCAAAGCAACCAGGGTCATGAATTAACTTCTAGAAGGTTAACAAGTAGGAATGACATACTCGAGAGACAAGGACCAATAATGAACTTCCCAAGAAAATCTTAACATAAGTATGTAGGGCAAAACATAACTAAGATTTGTAAGTCAGCTTGTGACAAGCAACACGTATTTATAAGAAACCGTTTATGAAATTAAAGTCAATAATATTGAAAATTCTGCACAACAGCTAATTAGCAGGCATGTATCTAATTCTGGGAATGCAAGTCTATTGAGTTTTTCAAGCTATTTTCACATCTCCCATACATAATTACTTCACTCAATGACCTATAAATTAACATGGTTCCCTCAAAGTCAGCATACATGCTTGTACAAATGCTTCTCTATACCCTATTTTCATGCCTTAAATCCTCACTCCAAATGATTTTATCTTAATAATTAACTTGCAAAAACAATAAGATATTTAATGTAACATGCTCCATACGAATATGCTGAATACAAAAGGTAATTAAAAGCCCCAATTACCAATTTCCTACTTCTTAACAATTCATGAGCTAAACCTGACAATTTCCAACAGTTCAAACTCAGGCAAATCAAAAAGAGTTAAACTCCTAATTTACTCCAATATTACAAACCAAAACTTACAAATAATAAGGGGCACACACGGCTAAAATCCAACACTGATGACAAAATAAGAAGTCAAAAGTCAGAAGAGAATGATAATCACTAACTACCATGATCTAGATTCAATTACAAACCATTTCCTGACAGATACACAACTAGAATATCTTTATTACATGCTAAATCATGAAATTGAAAGAAGAAAGGGTGAAGTTTAAATAAACCAGCCTCAAATTTCATTTCACTTTCAAACCCCTACTTCAGGTTGCACATCAAGTAACATCAATGGGACTGAAGAATACCTAGAAATGAAAGGGAAAAGAAGTAAAGGGTCAGCAATAAAGCAACAGCAGAATGTAGCCTCAGCAAAACCAGCTCAAACCCAAAATAAACCAGTTTTAAATGGACTTTGATCTAGCAAACTTCAAACCAGGCTTTAATGACTCGTATTCAAACCATTTTTACCACAGGAAAACTCAGAAAATTGTTCAGTAATGAAAAAAAACTTCAAAACCACAGATAAATCTAATGGAACGGTATTTTTAACTAAAGCTTTCAGCCACTTTTCTATTTTTGCAAAATTTTTTCTCTTAAACTCTCTATATATCTCGCGGTCTTTTTAGATTTTTCCTTTGAGGTCTGCCTTAAAAATCAAGGAAATGTGCCTTTACAGGCAAGGAAATAGGGCAACAATGTAGGGATCAGATTTGCATTTTAGTCCCTTTCTAATTTTCATTTTTTGCTACTTGGTCCTTAAATTATTGACTTGCTTGCCAAGCAAGTCTATTTTTCAGCTTCTAGGAAGCTTCCTAAGGCTATTATTAAAATATTCTTTAACTAAACTACCCAAATTACCCCTTAGTTACCTTGAAATTTACCTTGAAGACCAAACATGGTCAGATGGACCCAAGGCAAATTAGACCTGGGCCTTTAACCATTTGGGTTGACCCTTCTTTTCTTAAATGGCTCAGAGATCCTAACACTCAAACAAACGATTAGCCGAATTGAAAAACTGAAGTACCAGAAGTATGCAAACATGACAGCTATTAAAATCTAAACTAAACAGTTTATTTAACTAGACTAACTAAATCAGTAAACTTAGCTAATTAACAGGCTAATGATACTACAAAACGTAGGACTAGTCATGCATGAACAAACAAAAAACAAAATAAAAATTCTCGAAAACTAAAAGAATGACAAAGAAATCCAGGGGAAGAAACAAAAGCGGAGAAATAGAAAAAAAGAATGAAAGATAGTTAAACCAAAAGGAAGAAAAGAAAATACCTACTGAGACTTTGAACAAATGAGGAAAAGAGTCCGAATCTTCAACTTCTCGGATTTTTCTGGCCAATTATGATATTAATCGTGTATTCTTAATAAGAACACACGAATAACATCAAAATAACCCCAAAACCTCAATACAGACTCGAATCGGTAGCTTTTGGAAATTAGGGTTTAACTCTGATCCAGTATTTGAGGAGTTTCAGCGGTATTCGAAGGAAATTAATCTGAGATTTGGGAAGAGGGGGTCGAGAAGATGACCTGGTGTTATTTTGGGTGCATTTGAAGGTGGCGCCGCCACCGGAGAAACTGTGGCGGCGCTAGGGTTTCTAAGATTCAAAGTTTTTGGTGGGATTTGAGAGGATTAGAGTGTGGATTTGGGATGAAGAGGTGTAGGAGAAGCCTTGGTGTTAATTTTGTGGGGATTGGTCACCAGCAGCCGCCGTGGGGTGATTTTCGGCGGACGGTGGCGAAGGGTCTCTGGTGAGTGTTGTGAGAGATAATTGAGGGGTAAGGGGGATGTTTGGACAGTCTTATATAAAATGATACCCAGTTCCGGACCATTGGATTAGGAGATCCAACGGTCACGATTGAATGCCCAAATCGGTGTTGTTTCGACTAGGGGGCTGGACCGGGTTTCTGGGACGGGTTTGGGCCATTTGAGTGGGTTTGGGTGGGTGTGAATTGGTTTGGGCTTGGTTTTTTTGGTGGGTTGGCCCAAAATTGGGTCTTTTATTAAAAGACCTCTTTTTCTTTCTCTTTTTTTTCATTTTCAAATTTTTGTTAAATACCAATTAAAATAAAACCTGGTTTAATTCCAAAACTAAACTAACTATTTTTCTCAAAAAATAATTAAGTCCTAAAACAAAAGAAAAATTATAACAAATTAGGCAATTGAAAAGTAAAAATGCAAACTGAACTATTTTTGGTATTTTCTTTCATTTTTGTAATATTTATTAAATAATTAACATAAAAAAAAAATTAGATCCTAAATGCAAATGCAGTGTATTTTTGTATTTTTTTTGAATTAAATAAATTAAAAATACAAACAAACATGCAAATAAACATAAAAATTATGCAATTAATTCCTAAAAACCAAATAATAAAAGAAAATTCCTAATTTTTGGGATTCTGTAGGAGTAATTCATGCGAGGCAAAAATCACGTGCTCACAGCTGCCCCTCTTTGCTCGGAGACACGAAGGGTTTTCGGAAAAAGATAAATTGAGCAATGATGAGGGATTTTTGCCTTCTTGGCACTCCATGAGAAGCATTTTTGAAAAGTGTCTGACCGAACCTTGTTTCAAAGATTGCCTATATATCCTTGGCTATAAATGAATCAAGTCAATGTAGTTCTGGAAGTTTTGGTAGCTGGGACTACCAGGAGCTGTGATTTCACTGTTGTTTCTGCTGCTACTGCTTGCTGATCCCCTTATTACACCAAAAGGAAAATCAAAAGCTAAGCTAGCTAGGCCTATCAACTAGGAGTTACAAGATTCCTATCTATAAATCTCTTGAAGCTTGATCTTGAGTCTTCGCTAGTTTTTTGCTGTTGATGTTCTTCAGCTGCATGTGCTGGTTCTTTCTTCAGCTCTTGGATCAAAGCGGGACATGCGAAGCTTGTCACTTTGATCGCATTCAAGAGCAGTCTGCATCTTTGTCTGCTTTAGCATTTTGAATTCGCTTCTTTTTTGTTCTTTTCTTTCTTTTCTTTATTCTGCACTGAGGCTCATTCTTTCGGTCACTTCGGATCCTGTGCCTCAAAGTCAAACATGCTCAGCTGCTAAAACAAACAAACAAATGAAATTTTTCTGCCCTAGTTTTCACTAGGAAAATTTTGTGAGTTATTTGTGACAAAGGTCTGAACTTATTCTTCATTGAAAGCAATAAAAGTTAGGATTGTGTATCCTTAGGAATAAAGAATGCAGTTCTGAATTGGAAAGATTGCCAGGTTATGCTGGTAAAATGACCGAGTTATGCCGAAAAAGAAGGAAAGGGTCCTCGGATTATGCTGGGGAGGAAAGAAAAAAGGTCCTTGGGTTATGCCAGGGAGGTCCACGAGTTATGCCGGGATAAAAAGGAAAAGGGTCCTTGGATTATGCAGGGAGATCTACGGGTTATGCCGTGATAAAAGAAAAAGGTCCTTGGGTTATGCAAGGGAGGTCCACGGGTGATGCCGGATAAAAGAGAATAGCTCCTTGGGTTATGCCAGGGAGGTCCATGCCGGGATAAAAAGAAAAAAGATCCTTGGATTATGCTAGGGAGGTCCACGGGTTATGCCGGGATAAAAGAAAAAAGCTCCTTGGCTTATGCCAGGGAGGTCCACGGGTTATGCTAGGATAAAAAGAAAAAAGATCCTTGGGTTATGCTAGGGAGGTCCACGGGTTATGCCGGGATATAAAGAAAAAAGATCCTTGGATTATGCCAGGGATGTCCACAGGTTATGCTGGGATAAAAAGAAAAAGGATCCTTAAGTTATGCCAGGGAGGTCCACGGGTTATGCCGGGATAAAAGAAAAAAGGTCCTTGGGTTATGCCAGGGAGGTCCACGGGTTATGCCGAGATAAAAGAAAAAAGATCCTTGGGTTATGCCAGGGAGGTCGACAGGTTATGCCGGAATAAAGAGAAAAATCGTCCTTGGGTTATGCCAGGGAGGTCCACGGGTTATGCCGGAATAAAAGAAAAAGGGTCCTCGGGTTATGCCGGGGATGTCCACAGGTTAGGCCGGGAGAAAAGAAAAAAAGGTCCTTGGGTTATGCCAGGGAGGTCCACGGGTTATGCCGGGATAAAAGAAAAAAGGTCCTTGGGTTATGCCAGGGAGGTCTACGGGTTATGCCGGGATAAAAAGAAAAAAAGGTCCTTGGGTTATGCCAGGGAGGTCCACGGGTTATGCCGGGATAAAAGAAAAAAGGTCCTTGGGTTATGCCAGGGAGGTCTACGGGTTATGCCGGGATAAAAAGAAAAAAAGGTCCTTGGGTTATGCCAGGGAGGTCCACGGGTTATTCCGAGAGAAAACGAAAAAGGTCCTCGAGTTATGCCGGGAAGGTCCACGGGTTATGCCGGGATAAAAAAAAAAGGTCCCTGGGTTATGCCAGGGAGAAAAGGAAAAATGTCCTCGGGTTATGCCAGGGAGGTCCATGGGGGGAATAGGAAAAATATCTCGGGTTATGCCAGGGATAACTAGGGAATAGGGCTCTATGTTAGCTAGAGATTGGAGACCCTAAGCTACCATGATGTGGGATTTTTCTTCTTTTCTTTTCTTTTTTCTTTTTTTTTCCAAATCAGTTTTCTTCTTCTCTTTTCTTTAGTAAACATGCAGGAAAGAATTTGGAGGAAACTTCCCTTTTGGGTTGATTGTTATTGCGAAGCTGTTTATAGATCTTGCGCATTTTTCCCTTTTGGTTGCACCTGCTTCTTGCACGGTTGCTTTGGATTAAACCCGTTTCAAAATTTTCAAACAAAAAATAGTTGTTAGTTTGAAACGGTGGTTGGTTTTGTGGCCTTGGTTGTTTTGATCACTCGATATCGGCCCAACTTTTGGTGAGAACCTCTGTTGCTTGCTGGCCTTTCTGAAAACTGATCTCTCTCCTGAAACCGAGGAACTCAACTTTTCAAAATTTCTCATGACGGCTCGCCCATATGGGGCTTTGACCCTTTCACTTTATTCTACCTCTGCGGGCTTTTGACTTTGGATTTCTTCATTCTTAATAATTTGAGTTTCAGAGCATCAACCATCATGGCCAGTCGGGGTGGACTTGATGTGTCCGCTAAGGCTGGGTATTTCTTTGGGTTTGATTTTGTTAAGCAGAACCCTGTAGAACAGATCTTGCCAACTTTTCTTGGTATTAGTTTCGGCAAAAGAGTTAAACCAAAAGAGATTCAAGGAAAAGTAAATAAGAGGCAAGAAAATGACTATAAAGTGAAGTGTCCCTCTCGGGAAGGAAGGACTTATTTGGGGTGCATGCAGGCTTCAATAGACATGACATGCTTCTTGGACTGGATGCTTGATCTGCACAACTTTCCCAACTTCTCATAAACTCATTGTGACCCACATTTCCAAACCGAGAAACCTTGCCAGGACTCTGATGGTGGTGAGGGGTGTCTTCATTTTTTGATCGACGACGCCCTTTGCGGTTTTTCGCCAATCGACCTCTCTTATTTCTCTTCTCACCGTCGCCTGATAGTGTTCTTTATGAGTTTTCACTAGCCAGGCTCTCTCATTTTCAATTTCTCTGCTCACCGTCGCCTTATGGTGCCCGTAGGTTTTCACCAATAATTCTCTCTCATTTTATTTTTCTCATTTTGACTGTATCGGATCCAAGCAACTGTGTTCTCTAATTCTGACGCCTTTTGCCGATTGATCAGAAGGACTTGGACAAGGTTCGGGTAAAAAAAATTGGATCGCATTATAGCTTTGGAACCATTCGGGCAGGATCATTGCCGAATCAGTATAACATCTGCCCCAATTTCACTTTTTGGGGAAAATTGGACCCTAGAGAGGCTGCCTACGTATCCTTTCGGAATCAAGTCAAACGTAGTTCAGGGAAAACTTTGTTTTTAATTTTTTTTCTGTTTTGCTTTGTTTTCTTTGTTTCTTTCTTTTGTTATTGATTTTTTTTTCATTTTTTTTCATTTTTCAATAACACTATCGGGTTCCAAAGAGGGTAGTCAAAGAAGAGTGACCGGCTCAATGGGTTTGCAAGAGGTGGATAGTGTTTGGGTAGGGAGAATAAAAGCCTTTGTCATCCCAATCAGATAATATCATTGCTGCAGAAAGCCTGAACATAGTACCTTTTTACTGCGTCCGCATTCAGAGTTGCTTCGGGATCATTTCCTTCGACATCTCTCAAGTACAATGCTCCTCTTAGAAATATCTTTCTAATGATATATGGGCCTTTCCAATTAGGAGCGAACTTTCCTTTGCTTCCTGGTGATGGAGAAGAATGCGTCTTAACACGAGTTGCCCCACTTTGAAATTCCTGGGCCACACTTTCTTATTGTAGGTACGGGCCATTCTTTGCTGGTACAACTGCCTGTGGCAGACCGCAACCATCCGCTTTTCATCAATCAGTGTCAACTATTCTAAGCGGGTCTTGACCCACTCATTGTCTTCAATTTCAGCTTCGACAATGATCCGAAGCGAGGGGATTTCAACCTCTGCCTGTATCACGGCTTCAGTGCCATAGACCAGGAGGTATAGGGTTGCTCCTACCGATGTGCGCACCGTAGTGCAATATCCCAGTAATGCAAAAGGCAACTTTTCATGCCACTACATGGAGCTCTGAATGATCATTCTCAAAATCTTCTTGATGTTCTTGTTTGCTGCTTTGACGGCACCGTTGGATTTAGGATGATAAGGAGTAGAGTTCCTATGCGTTATTTTGAATTGTTCGCATATTTCCTCCATCAAATGACTATTCAGTTTTGCAACATTATCTATGATGATAGTTGCAGGGATATCAAATCGACAGATAAGATTGGAGTGCACAAAATCTACCACAGCCTTCTTGGGTACAAATTTGAGAGTGATGGCTTCAACCCACTTCGTGAAGTATTCAATGGCAACCAGTATGAATCTGTGCCCATTTGAGGCTTTCGGCTCAATTGGCCCAATGATGTCCATGCCCCAAGCAACAAATAGCCAAGGTGCTGACATAAGATGCAATTCTGTGGAAGGTGCATGAATCATCACCGTGCACCTGACACTGATGACACTTTTGAACAAAGCTGAAACAGTCTTTTTTCATGGTTATCTAGTAATAGCCTGCTCGGAGGATTTTCTTTGCCAAAATATACCCGTTCATATGGGGTCTACACACTCTTACGTGTACTTCATGCATGATCCTTCTAGCTTCTTTGGCTTCAACACATCTTAACAAATTGAGATCCAGAGTCCTTTTGTACAAGACATTACCACTCAAGAAGAAACCACTTGTGTGCTATCTAATGGTTCTCTTTTGGTTTCCACTGGCTTGCTCGGGGTATTCTTTAATTTTCAGAAATCTTTTGATGTCATGATACCATGGCTGAATATTTAGTTCTGCCTCAACTGTATTATAGTAACCATTCCTTTCCCTGATTTAGATTTCCAAGGGATCAATGTGGGCATTGCCCGGGTAGGGCAACATCGAGGCTAAAGTGGTGAGCGCATTAGCTAGTTCGTTTTGACAACGAGGGATATACCTGAATTCCATTGACTTGAAATACTTGCTGAGATCTTCCATATGTTGCTGGTAAGGGATGGGCTTGACATCTCAGGTCTCCCATTCTCCCTAAGCTTGCCGGATAATCAGATCCGAGTCCCCCATGATCAACAAATCTTCGACGTCCTGGTCGATTGCCATGTTTATACACATAATGCAGGTTTCATACTCGGTGGTGTTGTTTGTGCAGAAAAATCGAAGCCGGACTGTGGCTGGGTAATGCTGACCAGTGGGTGAGATTAAAACTGCCCCAATTCCCACACATTTTGCATTTACCGCTCCATCAAAGAAAATTTTCCAAGCAGTAGTGTCCTTGGATATTTCCTCGACAGCATTTATCTCTTCATCCGGGAAGTAAGTGTTCAAAGGTTGGTATTCATCATCAACAGGGTTTTCAGCCAAACGATCTGCCAATGCTTGGGCTTTCATTGTCGTGCGAGTGACATAGACTATGTCAAATTCAGTGAGCAAGATCTGCCATTTTGCTAACCTTCCCATGGGCATTGGTTTTTGGAATATGTATTTCAAAGGATCTAACCTGGTTATGAGGTAAGTGGTATAGGCTTGCAGATAATTCCTCAACTTCTACGCTACCAGGTCAGGTTCTTTCCAACAATGTATACTTAGCTTCATAGATGGTAAACTTCTTGCTTAGATAGTAGATTGCATGCTCTTTCTTTCCGGTTACATCATGTTGCTCGAGGACACAGCCAAAAGAGTTTTCTAAGACTGTCAGGTACAAGAACAGAGGCCTCTCTAGTTCAGGTGGGACCAAGACTGGTGGATTGGACAGATACTCTTTGATCATATCAAAAGCTTCTTGACATTCATCTGTCCACTTGATTATCGCGTCTTTCTTCAGTAATTTGAATATGGGTTCACACGTGGATGTCAACTGGGCAATGAACTGGTTGATATAGATTAATTTGCCCAACAAGCTCATCACATATTTCTTGGTTCTCGGAGGAGGCAAGTCCCGGATAGATTTTATCTTTGTTGGATCTAACTCAGTACCTCTCCGGCTGACTATAAAGCCCAAAAATTTGCCCGATAGGACTCCAGATGCACATTTGGCTAGGTTTAGCTTCAAATCATATTTGCGCAACCTCTCAAATAATTTTCTCAAGTCCCGAACGTGGTCATCCTGGGTTTTGGACTTGATGATTACGTTGTCCATATACACCTCTATTTCTTGGTGCATCATATAATGGAAAATTGCGGTCATGTCCCTCATTTAGGTTGCCCCAGCATTCTTCAGACCAAATGGCATGACTCTATAGCAGTATGTACCCCAAGGTGTGGTAAAATTTTCCTTCTCCACGTCTTCTTCATCCGTCAACACCTGGTGATATCCAGCGTAACAATCCACGAAGGACTGTATCTCATGTTTGGCGCAGTTATCAACAAGGATGTGGATGTTTGGTAGAGGGAAGTTATCTTTGGGACTGGCTTTGTTTAGATCTCTATAATCTATACACACTCGAGTCTTCCCATCTTTCTTCGGTACTAGGACTACATTGGCTAACCATGTGGTGTACTGGACCACTCGGATCACTCCTGCTTTCAACTATTTCGTGACTTCTTCTTTGATCTTGTCACTGATGTCAGTTTTAAACTTTCTTTGCTTTTGCTGGACAGGGGGATAATTGAGGTAAGTTGGTAATTTATGAGCCACTAAATCGACACTCAGCCCTGGCATGTCATCATATGACCAAGCAAACACATCTTTGAATTCAAACAAGAGTCGGATCAATGCTCCTTGAGTTTTCTCATCTGTGTGAATGCTTATCTTGGTTTCCCTGACTTCTTCAACCCAAATTGACCGGTTCGGTATCATTTAAGTTCGGTTTAGGTTTATTCTCAAATTATTCTAATTCTTGATTTATTTCCCTAAAAGCCTTGTGAGCACGTGATTTTTACCCCAAGTAAAGAATTCCAAAAAATTAAAAAAAAATAAATAAAAGGGAATTAAT
>MU754206.1:2412-32847 GCA_026770625.1 Nicotiana glauca
CTTATCGCTCAGATATTATTCGCTCTTATTACCACTGAGTTGGGAGTGCTCACTTTACTCCCTGCACCTCGCGTGCAGTTGAAGGTATTGATCACCAGGTAGCGGGTTAATAGCGGATTGAAGGTATTGCTATCACAGCTACGCAAGGTGACCGCCGGCGTTCGCGGCACCGAGTTTTCTTCTTCTTCTTGATTTTCCAGATTTTTATTTTGTGTATTATAGACTTTGAAATTGTAATAAAGACCCTCCTAGATGCTCGTGACTTGTGACACCCCGGTCGGGCTGTATTGTGTTGTATTTATATTGATTAATTCATATTCGAACTATTATATAACTGATTAACTGCTTTAAGTGATGTTCTGAGATGGTCTGGCTGGCCTTGTCTTCACGAGAGGCGCCATCACGACCGGGTTTGGGAATTGGGTCGTGACAAATATAATCCATCTATGAAACAGCACTAGACTGAAGTTATGAAGCACATTTACCTTGAGGCTATGGTTATCCAAATGGATATGCTCCACTGCAGATAAAGACTCAAGAACCCTAATATAGTCAGGTATTGCTTCCAGGACTAAGCCTCCCCTAAAAGCAAGCGATACTTATGCCATAAGAGGAACATTTCTTAAAATGATATCCCATACTCTGCCTGTGAAGTCAAGGGACTTCAACTTGGGGGCATCAATAAAAATGACACCAGACTGATTATCTGAGATCAGAACCACCAATTGCTCTAGCAACGGGCACTAAGAGATTAAGGTTCCAAACAATGTGTACTCAATTGTAACATTGTATAGCTTAAGGCAAAGTAACCTATCAAATCCTGTGTAGGCTGTTAGATGGTTTATTGAACAATCTTCAAGAGATAGGTGCCTCAAAAGCACACATTTGAAAAATAAAGCAGGCAATTTGTGTGGTGTCGTCCTATACGGAAATTTAATATTGAGATGTTCAATACCATTTTCAACGAGAAACCCTAACAACTGTATAAAATAAGAAAATTCCTCCGAATACGGAATTAAGAGGGTAAAGTGTTTAACAGGTCCTCGATGATGGTTCAAAATATGGCAGATTATATTTTCAAAGTAAGCAGGTTGGTGCATTTTCCAAAGGGTTCGATCAAGAGTTAGTTGTGGAATTCTACACCATGTATGTCTTCATTTCCTTGATAAGATGCTTGTTCTAACAGCATCTTGTAAAGGCATCCGTATAAGAATATGATCAATAACATCATCAAGAAGGTTGCCTAGTATATCCAAAGGTAAAGTTCTAATGCAATTTTTTCTTCTGACTGGAGCCATCATATTAGGCTTAGGATTATAGGCAAAATGATGAAGATTAGGATAAACGAAAGTTAAGATTACGATTATGGAAAAAGAAGAAGAGGAAGAAGCAATAAACCTGTTGAAATTTTGAAGATTGGAGCGCCAAAAGACCATGGGCGGATCAACTCCAAAAGAGAAATTTTGGGGGTATCGATTAAACAATCCCAAGGTAGATATGTATACAGTCCTAATTTAGAATTCCAATGTATATAAAGGAACGTCTAAAACGCATCAAAGTTATAATCGGTTCGTATGTATGAGACAGGTGTCTCGAGATCGAATCTCACCTTTAACAGGGTGTATTCTAATTTTTTCCAATCAAGCCAATCATTTTTAAAAAAAAAAAGGTTAATCCATTATTTACATTTTTTTCAATCAAGCCAATCATTTTTAAAAAAAAAAGTTAAACCAGTAATTTCACTAATATGATTGTAGTAAGGTAATTATATCGTTGTGGTTCATAGTAATGTCGACTGTTTATACAATAGCCGTTTATATTAAGGTCATACGTATCATCCTATAGCAACCATATAAGTCATTACACTAATATGATTGTAGTAAGGTAATTATATCGTTGTGATTCGTAGTAATATCAACCGTTTATATAATAGCCGTTTATATTAAGGTCATACGTATAATTACATCATTGCGATTCACAATAATTGATCGTCTATACATTTTCATTATTAAGGTCATACGTATCGGCCTATAGCAACCATATAAGTAATTTCACTAATATGATTGTAGTAATGTAATTATATCGTTGTGGTTCGTAGTAATGTCGACCGTTTATATAATAGCCGTTTATATTAAGGTCATACGTATCGGCCAATAGCAACCATATAAGTCATTACACTAATATGATTGTAGTAAGGTAATTATATCATTGTGGTTCGTAGTAATGTCGACCGTTTATATAATAGCCGTTTATATTATGGGCATACGTATCGGCCTATAGCAACCATATAAGTCATTACACTAATATGATTGTATTAAGGTAATTATATAGTTATAGTTCGTAGTAATGTCGACCGTTTATATAATAGTCGTTTATATTAAGGTCATACGTATCGGCCTATAGCAACCATAGAGGTTACCCACTAATATGATTGTAGTAAGGTAATTATATCATTGTGGTTCGTAGTAATGTCGACCGTTTATATAATAGCCATTTATATTAAGGTCATACGTATCGGCCTATAGCAACCATATAAGTCAATTCACTAATATGGTTGTAGTCGTATGATGTATGATAATTACATCGTTGCGATTCACAATAATTGATCGTCTATATATTTTAATTATTAAGGTCATACGTATCGGTCTATATCAACAATATAAGTCCATTCACTAATATGATTGTAGTCATATAACCTAAGCTAATTATATCATTAAGATTCATAGTAAACTCGACCTTTTATATAATAGGCGTCTATATAACTTTATTAATTAAGGTCATATATATTACCTTATTTATATAATAGTAAATATATAATTATATATATATTTATTGGTTAATCTTAATTATAATAAAAGGAAAATCATGATACTTTTAGGACTAATGTATTCTAGCTTCTTTTTTAGGAGGGAAAACAAGAAGACATTTTTTGACTAAAATGTTAAATACAAATTTCGGAGGAAAACAAAGGGAAAAGTAAAAATATAATTGGAGGGAAATTGAAAGTTTTTACTCTTTATATATCTCTTAAACACAAGAACAACATCTCCAACTCTCTAAAGAAAATAGATACCATAAACATGAATGTTAACGTATGGATTGAAAAAGAATTCTATCCATGGGTTCAGATGAAGGTGCCCAAATCGTACATTAAGCGTGATTTTCTAGTAATTTTATTTTTCTTAAATTTTCATGATTTGATAATTGTTGATTAACCCAACTAGCCATAAACCCTGAACCCTATCTATATATTATGTTCTTGCAGTTTATTCCAAAGAGATTATGTAGCTATCTTCCTCCTATTTCGGTTAAAACAATGCTTCGATGCAATGGGAAGGAGTGGGTTGTGACTCTCAAAAGTGGTGTTCGTAGAAGACTCGTCAATGGGTGGAAACAATTTGTTATCGACAATAACCTAAAGAAAGGGAATTTCCTTCTCTTTGAACTAGTTGAGGCTACATCAGGGGTTGTGATCTTCTCTGTTGAAGAGCTAGGATTAACTAATGCTTAGCTTGATAATTTCATCTCTTTAGTTATATGTAGTGACTTCAAATGGATCGTATTAATGGATTAATATGATTGTTCTTTATAATATTGTTTGTGTTTTTTTCCATTTATTATTGTTATATTTTTTTTATTTCAAGAATACTAATATTTTATAAATAGCCAATTAAAATTGGGAAGTCATTAAACAGTGCAGAAGTCCCCCAATTTTTTTCTATCATTTTACAAACAAGAACAAGACTATGGAGAATATTTTCTTTTTTCCAAAAAAGTTTAAAAATCGACATTAATTTTCTCATTAATCAAAACCTAAACCTAAACGTAAACCTAAACGAACCTAAATCAAAAGAGAACGTAAACCTAAACCTAAAGAAGGATCAAATAATCTTTGTAAGGATACAATATGATGGGCCATATTATACAATCTTTACATGGATTAATCAAGCCTTCTAAGGTAAGACTATATGAGATAAAATCTATGAAGTGTACTTCCACTATATGGCAGAATTTTAAAAAATAAGATAAAACGAAAACAATCTGTATAAATAATTTGTAAAACGAAAATAATCTGTATAGTCATGGAGGAGTGTAATGGTACATAGAGGAGTGAAATATACTACTGAAAAGTATAATGGTTGCATGCAGGAGTGTAAGGGTCTACTGGAAAGTGCAATGGATGCATGGAGGAGTGGAAGGGGCTGCTATTGAAAAGTGTAATGGTTGCCTAAGGTCTCTATAAAGAGACTTTAATTCCTACCGGGAAGTGGAAAGAGATTATAATCCTCCCTATATATTTTTGTGAAAATATGCTAGACCTACGTAAGACAATCAAACTAGAAATACTACTAAGCATAACGATGGATAAGACCCTGACAAAGAAACCTGTTGAACAACTGCTGCATGGCTCACCTGTGAGTCATAACATCTTGTACCAAGATCTGAAGCGTGATTACACCAAGTTGAATCGTGAGGTTACAGAGTTGATTGAGAGGGTGGTTCGTGATAGTAGCATTGATTACCTCAAGAGTGGCATGTTGGAAGAGCATCCCCTTACTTCGCTTTATACTATGCTTGACGATATGCCCACACCATCCGTCCATAATGGAGCTAAGAGCAATTCTATCATTGTTATCACTAGTGATACCGAGTCCGCCTCCAAGACCTCAAAGTCTCTTTCAGTGAACCAAAATATTGAGTAGTCCATGGATTATGAAGATTTATTTCATTTCTTTTTTATTATGTGTTTGTTCGTCTATGAAGTTTTCTACCCCTTATGTTGATGTTTTTATTTTTCAAGTTATGTATTGGTGATGTTATCACCCAATCTCGTATTAATGAAGGAAATTATTATTATTATGTTTTGAATCTTTTTTATATTTTATATTTTTTTATGAACTTTTTCCAGATTACCTGGGGTCTTGTATTAGCAAGAATAGAGTTTGACGATACAACAAAAGGGTATAGAAAACCCTTCTAAAAATAGCGAGGCATAATGTTCGTTTGATTAAAGTTAATAAAACAGTCCTATTGTCTTCAATATTCCAACTGTTCGTTTGATGCCTAATGAAATGAAAGTACTAATAATAACATTTGTAAAGATTAATTAAGTACTCTAAAATTGGTCAATTTATTTTCCAAATTAATATAGCACATTCAACTTATGACAACAACACTCGACAAATAGGAAAATGTATTGTCAATAATTATGAAGATAGTTTAGTACTTCAAGATGCAAAATATAGCACATACTGAACTTATGGAGATAATTAATGAGTACTTGAAGATAGTTGAGTGCTTATGAACCAATGTAGTAGGAATTAAAATAAGTTCAAAATGATAACATTTTGGCACTTACAAGGTTCCAGCAATATAGACAAATTAAAATATTCAGTTCATTTCAAAATATTTTAAAAAAAAATTATATTCTTATTTCATTTCAACATGGAGTACAGAAGACAAAGGCTTTGACATCTATTCTGCAGAGATTGAATGCGGCAACCAGTAACACATCAAACTAAATAATCAAACTGATAATAACCAAAATAAACAATAATCAAACTGAACAATTTTTTGAAATTTTCATCCCTACAAACATTCCAGCTAACAACACAGATGACATAGCACTTTCATCAACACACGAACTTGAAGATTGTTCTTCACTGTAAACATTTTCTTTTTGGAATTCATTGAATGCTGCTACTGCTTCATCATAAGATGTGTAAGACTTGAAGATGATTCCTTTGAAACCTATAACCAAGGGAGCACACTCACACCGAGAGTTGTATAATCCTAGCCTTTTACCACGAAATACCACATGCACCTTTGATGCCGATATATTATCAGCTTGAGATCCATTTCTAAACTCATTAAAAGCTGCTATGGCTTCATCATACGTTTTGAAGGCCTTGAAGATGCTGCCCTTGACACCAATAACCATAGGAGCACACCGATGCCAAGAATTGTACAATCCAGGGCTCTTACTACGAAACACTACATAAACTTTCGAAGCATTATTCCTTTTGCTGTGGTCCATTCCTTAATCTAACCCTAAGAAAGATAAGAGATGAAGAAGGAGAAAACAAAGATAGAAAAATGGGGACTGGAAAAGCTTTTTAGGTTCGGCAAAATATATTAAGTGTTTAGGGTTAGAAAGTGACCACTTTAACCATAAATATCAGTAGTTTAATTTTTATACGTATCTTTTCTAATTTTTAAACGTATTTCCTCTAATATATTATCTGTATATTTTAGTGTATTTCGATTAATTGGTATAGTATATGTAAATTTTAGTATATTTCGTTTAATTAGTATAGTATATGTATATGTGCTTTATAGAAATTGATGAAACATGCGTGAAAAAAATTAATTTAAACGAAAAATTTGTCAAAGGATATATATGAAAAACGAAAATGCGTAAATATATATTATGCCATCAAAAGCCATACGAAGTTACCATTATATCCCAATCGGGACATTTGGGTCATTCTCGTTTGGCCAAATATATTTTCCGTTTATTAATTTGATGTACAGGTGCGGATAATATTTTTAGTTCAGAATTTGGAAAGAAAAATGAACAAGGTGGTGAACGAAGAGTCGTAGAGAGTGATCGGGTCACGTGAGCACGTGACAGACGGTGAAAAAGGATAAGGATGGGAAATTAAAATCCAAAATTCTCACCGTTAAGACTGCGTCACTTGAACGCATCATTCGAAACTCTCAAGACTAGAAAAGCATCCTCAGTAGAGCTAAATTTAGGATCCTCCTCTCCATATTTCTCTCCAGTGAAGTGTAAACAAGAATAGTAGATCAAATCAAGCATGTCGGACGAAGAGCACCACTTTGAATCAAAGGCCGACGCCGGAGCCTCAAAGACATATCCGCAACAAGCTGGTACTATTCGTAAGAATGGTCATATCGTCATCAAAAACCGCCCTTGCAAGGTCTCTTTTTTTCCCACTCTTTTCTCTCTATTTCTGTTTTTTGGCTATGGATCCCAGTTACTATAAGCTTGTTACGTATTATTTATTTTCTTTTATTGTGATTTTAAGACTGAGAAGAAAGGTTTTATTTTTTCCGGTTTACCGAGAATCTGAATGATATACTGGAAGTCGCTATTGCTTTTATTTCGGGTCTGGCTCTGTTCTATTTATCAATTGAATATATTAGGGTTTCTATTTGGTCAATATTTGATCTTCATGAAATTTTTATTTTCCTTTTATTACTCTGCGGAGTACATTCATGTGTTAAAATCTAGTGAGAATGACAAGGTTGATATGGTCTGACTTCTGTTCTCTGTTAACGGCTGAAAATTGCCTGAATTGATCTAGTATATTGATATATATATTAACAAAATCCGATTTAGGGATTTATGGTGTCAAGTGAACCGTTTTTTTTTTTTTTGCTCGAGCTAGTTGTACATTTAAAAAGAACTTCGAATTTGTATATAATAAGATCAAACCCTTTTAAAAAGATAAATAATAAGATAACACTTATTCTTAACTCAGTGACTCTAGATTCTAGATATGTCTGTGTACACTCCTGAAAAGAGCAAAAAAGGCTATATATTTGAATCTAAATATATCTCCCATTATTTACCGATCTTTGAACCGTGCGTCCTCGGGGTTTTTCTGGGTTATCAAAAAATATATGTAACAGCCAAAGTGCTAGTAATATAAGTTTTGGAGATCCAATCTGGTTTTAAGCTTTTGATCATCGTTTGATGTGCCTCCCTTTTTTTCCTATTCTTAGTCGTGCTGTATATTCCCTGTTTGGTTCGTAATTGCGGTTACTGATAGGATTGTCGGGTTCTTTGTTGAAGGTAGTTGAAGTTTCCACTTCCAAGACAGGCAAGCACGGTCATGCTAAATGCCACTTTGTGGCTATTGACATTTTCACTGGAAAGAAGCTTGAAGATATTGTTCCCTCTTCTCACAACTGTGATGTAAATAACTCTGTCTAGACATATCATTTCCCTTGCTACTTTCTTCTTTGTTCTTCTACTTAATTTTTACTAACCAGCATATTCCCTTTGCAGGTTCCTCATGTGAATAGGACTGACTATCAGCTGATTGATATCTCTGAGGATGGATTTGTATGTATTTTGCTGTCACTTTTACTCTCTTTGTTATTTTGATCTCCTTGTTGATGACGACCATCTCACTTGGAATATTGTTTCAGGTGAGTCTGTTGACTGAAAATGGTAACACCAAGGATGACTTGAGGCTCCCAACTGACGATAATCTTCTGTCCCTGGTAAGCAGAATTACAGTTTCTGTTTTGGACATCAATGTTACGTTTGCTATCTATTTTTATGTTCGTGAACGCAAAAATTTGAAGTGTACTTGGACACAAGCTATCATTAGTGGAAGAGTAACATGTATTGATAAGGGCATGGCTAGGAGTAGCCTCTAGATTTAGATTCCACGAGGCATTAGCAGATGGTTTGCTTTATTTTCCTTGATTATTTCATGAGCAGTTGATTCCTTTAATGCAAAGATGTAAAATTTGTGCCACAAGTTTGTGTATTTGTCAGACACTCTTCTGTTAAAATTAATGATTGTTTTATAAATGATGAGCACAGGTCAAAGATGGTTTTGCTGAGGGGAAGGACCTGGTTCTGTCAGTGATGTCTGCCATGGGAGAGGAGCAGATTTGTGGTATCAAGGACGTTGGCCCCAAGTAGCTGCAGGAGGTGGTGGTGTATGTTACAGAGTTTCAAAGAAAGCTGTATCAAAGCTATGTAGAAGTACCAAAACTTCTTTACTTTTTGTTATTCCAGATAACTGTTATTCAACCATATGCTATGACTGGATTCTTGTATCCACGTGTTTCCTGTTTTCTGATATTGCTACCTGTTAGTCTTGTCTGCGTGAAAAGCTCTGTTTCTGCATTATAAAGATAGATTTCTGGTGAGAGATGCATACCCCCTTGTTTCGTATTGTGGCCCTAACTCTTTATAGACGGAATGTTGGTGATAAGTATAATTAAGTTGGTTAATAATCTGATCCTGGTGTGGCAACAGATGTATCAGTTCTCTTCTCTTCCTAATGCAATTTCATCTCCAGCTTGAGCAATTAAAAATCGCGCAGCTTTGCAGTTGTTTTGCCTTCTCCAAAGACACCACTTTTATTTTAGCAGTTTGTTCTGTAATAGAGGTAGCAGTCTTCTTGGGTGAAAGATATCATCTGCACAGTGTGAGTGTATAATCTATCATCTTGATTAGTGGTTTGCAACCGAGTGCATGTATTAAATTAAATTTTAAATGGAGGGGTAAAGTGACAAGACAATAGATTATGTCTTCAACTAAGTATATGTTGAGAGAATCTTAATGTAAACAGTAAATGAAAACTGTAAATGTGAACTTTAGATGTTTGCTGCTAAAGTATGAGCGACCCTTTCCAGTAGGAACGGAACAGAAATTGATAATCTCTCCACTCATAACTGTCTCATCATTGCGAGGAATTTTTATCCCTTTTCCCTCTGGTAAGGCATCGTTTCGCCATTGCAAGGTTATTGAAATTCCTTCAATTTGGTGTATTCTAGTACGCCCTATAGACTAAAAGCGGGGCCAAGGTTGTACTGTGGCAGGGCGCTATCCTGTAAAATTACACGGGGCGCCCTTTTTAACCTGACTGCTTTGTCTTTCTGTTTGCACCCGTACCCACTTTTTAAAAAATTTCAGCTTCTCTTTCTCCTCCCCTTCTCCTCTTCTTCTTCTTCTGTTATTGGTGCTGCTAAAACAACTGTACAATTGAGTTTTAAATCTTTCATTGTTTCATTAATGATTTAATCTGGAGGTCACTGCTTAGTCCCCTACGACACATTATTTTTTATACTAAAAGGCAACGACACTAATATTAACTAGTAGCATTTATAAAAAGTTAGAATGTTGAGCATCTTGTCGTAGTTCACAGGAGATTTAATATAAGTCAGGATTCTTGACTGAGGGCGACTCAATTAATGAGACTGTTAGCATTTGTGGGGAAAAATTGTACAGTTCTAGGGCTGAAGTTTTCTAGTTGCAACGTAGAAACTTCAGCTTTAGAGTTGAAGTTTCCTAGTTACAACATAGAAACTTCAGCTCTAGAGCTGAAATTTTTATTTTATAACTGGCAAACTTCAGCTCTGGAGCTGAAATTTTCTAGTTACAACATAGAAACTTCATCTTTAGAGCTGAAGTTTCCTAGTTACAACATAGAAACTTTAGCTCTAGAGCTGAAGTTTTCCGGTTACAAAGACAAAAATTTCAGCTCTAGAGTTGAAGTTTCCCGGTTACTAAACAAAAACTTATAAAATAAAACTTCAGCTCTAGAGCTGAAGTTCGCGAGTTACAAAACAAAAACTTCAGCTCTAGAGTTGAACTTCAGGCCCGACTACTAAATTGCTGAAGTTTTGTGTGATTGCCTTTGTTACTTCAGCCCCATGTGCTGAAGTTATGCGAAAAAGCGGGTACGCTTGCAATTTTTTTTGCAAAGTGGACACAGGTTAAAATGTGACACAAAAAGCGGGTATAGATGCAAATGCCCCTGCTATCCTGAGGGTTTGGACTGCCAAAAATGCGATAAGGAGGATTTGGGCTGCCGTTGTGGAACAGTTGCAGTAGGGAAACTTACACAAATGTCTCAAATAAGTCTCAAACTTACCAACATCTAACCATTAGTCATAGACTTACCAAAACTAGCCAACCACATAAAAATTAAAAAATCAAATAAATAAGGTTCTTTCTCGCAAAGAATCACATGCAAAAATTACCTTCCATATTATTAAGCGTGATTAGCAACATTAGATGTAAGGCGGAAAGAAAATTTCATGGATGAGGTAGTAAATAAGGTGATGAAATACAAAAACAAATATACAATATTTCAAAAATCTAAGCAAAAAAGGAACTTTTTCAATAGGTATAGTTGAAATTCATTGAAAACACATAGATAAGTCAATATACAGAATTTGAAGAAGATTGGAGGTGATTTGGACTGCTTTTGTATCAAATTTCATAATCAAATTGAGTTCAAAAAATTCTTATGTATACATGTGATACAAAATTGATACAAATATGATACATATGTGATACACATATTTCTTTTTTCATGTTCAGTTTTTACTTCTAATTTTCAATTCAAACCACCCCAAAATTTCATCAAATTATCCCAAAATTGAGATTCAAGCTCTAAGTGTTAGTTGAATCACGTAATTTAAAGTTAAGATAGTCGTAAGGAAAGTAGCTTCCACCCTCACTTTTGGATAGGTGTTTTACTCATATTGTAGGAAAATGTTCATATAAATTAATTGTAGTCGTGCCAAACATTAGAAGATGATTTTTTTATTTATGAAAATAGATTAATTTCTCCCAGAATAGAACGGAGAATTATTCTATAAAAGTGACACTTCAATTTACAGAATTTCGGCGAATTCAAATTTCGGAGTAAATTACATACATACTTTATTTTGTTTGTGAGATAATATGCATAAAAAGAGTTCAAAAATATCATTTTAAAATCCGAAGCATTGCCTTTATATTTATAGGCGATAAATGGGAGAGTGAAGAGGTGCAACCCAAACGATGTCCTATTTTCTTCACACCTAAAGCCCCCAACAAAATATATTTACTTTAAATTGGCAGCCTACGGGATTGTCATTGTGGAACTGTTGTTGAAATATTGGGCAATGACAAGTCAACATTCCGGGTTGCATCACGCATATGCTGAAGATTTCCTTGTAGCAGTAAAGTAAAGACAAGATTTGGGCTGATATATTAGACAATTTCTCTAATTCAATTTTTCTTTTCAAAATGGCATTATAGTTTGTGTATTTCCTCTCTGTCAGTGTGTGTCTAAATTATAGGTTTGTTTGGTTGACTTGAATAATGTAATGGGACGATAAGAACAAGCTCAAAAAACTAATCTAATGTGTTCTTCTAGCTTCCATGGACCAATAAGAAGGATATTTAATTGTTTCAAAATATGCACTAACCAAATTGAAGGAGGGGTTGGAAATTACATAGAGAGTGAAGTATTTATTTTAATCCAATATAAGAGAAGATGAAAAAAATAATAATGGATTTAAGTACATATATCTGATCAATAAAATGCACATCTCTAGGTGGAATATCCCCTTGGCCAAGTTTCAAGGCTTACTTGCCAAGCACCCCATTTTTTACTTAAAGTTTTACCTAGCATTTATTTTTTTACCTATTTTACTCTAACTTGTTATCATTTAATTACCTTTTTATATACATAATTATTAATTATATACAAATAGTGATAAATTAATCATTTAAATAGAAAAAGATCCCCATTACCTTTTCGGCAGCATACCCTCCCTCTCTTATATAACGCTCCCTCTTGTTCGCTTTCAAATAGTGACAAATTATTAATTACAAATAGTGATAAATTAATCATTTAGCATATTGAAGAGAGTATAATTTCTTTTTTCCTGTTATACCCATATTATTAATTACTTATTTCAAATTATTTTCTTAAATTAATTTAAAATATGCATCAGTTAATATATGTATCATAATAAATTATCCACTTCATTTATTATTTCTTAAGAGGTGTGCAAAGTACATAGCGAATAAGTAAAAGTGAACGAAAAGAGTTCTCACTAATCATCACACGCATCTCTCACTACCCTATTATTCTCCATATTTTGGTGTCTTCTCGAATACAAGAGCTTCAACATGTAAAAGTACTTGAAGAAAGAATCAACAATAATTTCTAGCAAAAGAGCATATTCAGTTAATTGAATGAGATTGTTACACAAATAGCTTGTCAGATTCAATATTAATTTTTTTAGCCAGTAAGATTATACATTAATTATGCAAAGTTATACATATGTATGAAATATACATATAATGTGTATCCTTCGGATATTTTTAGTTTAAGAGATTAAGTGGGCGGTCATTTGAGTTACTTTTTCTAATTTGTTAATCCCTTAAATGAGGCCATTTAACTGAATCTCTTAATTGAATGTTTGTAAATTGTAAAATAAATTCAGTTAGTTTTGATAATTAGCAAATTTCAGTAAAACAGAATAAAATAATTTGTAATTACATATAACACGAAATAATCCTGTTTTATTTGAAAATTGCTACAAGTCAATTATGTAATAAAAAATAAAATAAACCATCCGAATTGTGGCAACAATAAACAAATATAATAGTATGGAACAGCTAGTTGTTCATGAAAAACGAATCAAACCGATTAAAAAAGCCAATACTTTTTTTGGTTTGATTTTTAGTTTTGACCAACAATATTTAGTTTGGGTTTGACTTTGTGGTCTAGTTCTTTACCTTTATAGTAATCTAGTCTAAATAGTGGTTGCCTACTCCATTTGAATGAACTTTGATTCGAAGTTTCCAGCATAAATATTATTCATTTTGGTCCCAAATATTAGTCGTTTTGGCAAATTGAATTTGATTCAAAGTGTTTGATATTTCAAGAAAATAGGAAGCATTTATTATTTAGTTTTTTCCAAATTTACCTTTCATACACCAAGTAGTGGAACGTTATTTAAGTGAGACATTTAAGAGAGATAAAAGATACTTAGTAATTTAGGCGAATAGTATCATGATTAAGATTATTCATGTCTTTAATTGGGTGTTAAGTAAATGAACTTTGATGTTGCTGCTAAATTATGAGGGATTTTCAACAAGAAATTAGGTCTACAGTGAAACTATTAGCCATAAGTTTTATATATAGTAATGGATATAAGTTAGAGTAATAAATTCTAGCTTTGCACCGAAAAATTGTAAAGGAGAAAAGCACATTGAGTAGAATTGATCAAAGTGCTCCAATAAGATAGAGCCTCAATTTCAATGGGAAGCAGAATCATTAACATTATGCTAACTAGAAAGAAATGTGGTTTCCACTATCATATCATATGAAGACCATAATAGGGTTTCAACAATTTTGAGAACTTGCACACAATTCATTTTGATAGAAAACAACCTCTCTCTAAGTAGTTTGATAGAAAACAACCTCAAAATAAAGTTGGGTCGAATGAATAAATGGATAGGGCTGCGGCTTCAATTAAATTATAGGGAAAGAAAAAGCAACGAGCTTTTGTTCTTAATTTGAATGATTTCCACTATCTTTTTTAAATCTCACTTATGGAATTATTAAATTTGTTATTGTTGTTGCACACAATTCTTGATTGATTTGGTGTTAAAACTATTATATCTCTCCTATAAGTGACGTGTGTGAAAGCTGAATCGGACGTCATAATTATAAAAAAAAAATTCAACTCTCCCATTACCCATTTTTTTGTTATCCAAATAGCTGGCCGTATTAAATGTTTATTTTTCTAACCGATATACATATATTACATACAGTTTATATATATATATATATATATATATATATATATATATATATATATATATTCGTCGGCTATTTTTAGTTTAAGAGATTAGGTATGTGGCTGTTTGGGTTAATTCTTCTTTTTTAAAACCTTTCTATGTGTGTTTTAAATGGAACGGATAGGTTGCTAGCCATAGAGAATTTATATGATCACCCCAAAAATAATTTCAAAATATATTACTCCCTCCGTTTCATATTAAATGAGGTACTTTTCTTTTTAGTTTGTTCCAAAATAAATGACACATTTCTAAATTTAAAAATAATTCAACTTTAAACTCTTTATTTTACCATTTTTGCCCTTAATGAGAAGTTTTAATAGTCGCACAAATGACATAGCCCCACAAACCTTTTACCCCTTAAGTTCTTAAGATCACAACTTTCAAAAATCTTTTTCTTTTTTCTTAAACTCCGTGTCGAGTCAAACTTACTCATGACACAAAGGGGTGCTTTTTTTGTGGCATTCAGGATATTATATATAATTCTACAAGCCCATTTATTATTTTGGTAGGGATAATGATTTTATTTATATGAGTAGTTGTCAGAATTAATAAAACTTGTTGTACAAATGAGCTCTATACAGTTTCTTCTTGCAGTCTAATTTATGTAGGTTTTTTATAGCAACTTGCAGACCTGAGGTACGACGACACGTACTATTTGGGGTCGTTTGGTATGAGGTACAAGGAGTTATAAGGGTGGTATAAAAATTTAATATAACCTTAATACTTTGTTTGGTTAGTAAACCAGGTATAAGTTATCCCGGTGTTAATTTTAACACCGGGATAACTTATACCTTATAAAAGGTGGGGTAATTAGCACCGGTATAACTTATACCTTCTTCTTAGAAATTATGCAATTGTCATTCTTAACACAACATACCAAACAATGAATAAACAACAATTCCAGAATAACTAATCACAGCATAACTTATCCCAATATAACTTATACCGGCATAACTTACACCGGTATAAATCATATTCCAACCAAACGACCCAAAATTGTGTACCAATTAATTTTGTCAGTTATGGAAAGTTAGGTTTTGGAATTAATTTGGAAATTTATGGTATTGTTAGGTTTTTGAGGGCAAACTGGTTTTACAAAAGGCTGTTATTTAATTAATATGGCCTTCTTTTTTTTACCATAATAAGATGTCTTTAAATAATTAATAAAACGGAAGGGTCAAATATATCCTTGTACTATCGAAAAATATTTAAAGATACCCTCTGTTATACTATTTGATCATATCAGCCCTTACCGTTATACAATCATTCAAATATACTCCTCAATTGGAAGGACTACCACGTGGCACCTCAGGATGAAAGAGACCCACCCCGAATTAAAATACCCGGTTCAATACTAACCTGCTCCTAATAGATCCGTATTCGATCACTTAAAAAATACCCCTATCCAATTAAACCCCTCATTTCACTATAATGATTTTATGTAGCAGCCAAACCAATAATCCTTTTTCATCAAATACTTTGAATAAGTCACTAAGTTCATGTAAAAATAAGCATTAATCTTCATATGTTTTCGATCCGATATCGGCAACTTCAATCATAAACTTGCATATGTGTGTGTGTTTGGCACATCACATTTTTCTCTTTTTGAGTAGTAGAGCCAGTGACAATTTTCAACTTGTATCCTATTAAAGTTGGATTTTGAAATAATTCACGAGTGATTTTGCAGCCATGACATGATTGCCTTTTATTTGCCTGATTAAAATGTAGGCCTGAGCCTTAGAATTCTGGAAATCGAATCTGAGTCCTCTTGTTCTTGAAAATTTATTTATGTTTAGTTCAAATTTTAGCTCAAGCTTCATGCCAAAAGAATTACTAGGTGTCTGAGAAGATGGGTGCCTTCTTCGGTAAGACCATGATTTCAAAATCAAAACAATATGTTCTCTCATTGGTGTGGTTGATAGACATATGGATAGAAAATTTTCTGATTCCATACGTACTCAAAATCAATTTATGGAGCACAACCGTGTGTGTTATAACATGCAATGAGTAAGAAAATAATAGAAGAAATCAAAGTAAAACGAAATGGAAAAGAAAAGAGAAAATGGAAGTTGATTCCACTCGTTTAGAGTTTTTTTAAGAGAGGGGCTGACTTTGGGTCGGGTTATGGGTAGAGGGAAAAATAAATCGGGTTAAAAAGGGGGATGGGTCTCATTAATCTTGATGTGCCACATGGAAGTCCGTCCAATTAAGGGGCATATTTGAATGATAGTATAATGATAGGGGTTGATATGACCAAATAGTATAACGGAGGATATCTTTAAATATTTTTCGATACTACAGGGATATATTGGCCTTTCTCCGTTAATAAAAATAAAAATGGTCCATTTGAGACATTTAGGGGTCATTTGGTAGGGTGTATAAGAATAGTGCGGAATAAGGTGTATTAGTAATGGATATGTTAGTTATACATGCATTAGTTATGCAAGCATTATTTATGCAAATATTATTTTTTATCTATTGTTTGGTGTGGTGTATTAAAATTATAATGCATTGCATAATTTTTAAGAAAAATAGTTGGGTACAAAAATGGACCTCCATATTCTCTAGCTTTATGGGACTTTAAGGACAATTTTGTCTTTAACCATGCTAATGCATGCATTAAAGCCTTGGTATTACTAATGTCATGGTTTTCTATGCATTACTTATGCATAGGATAATGCCAAGTATGATGTATAACTAATACAAGTATTAGTTATACACAAGTTGAAAATATGTACCAAACAAGTTAACTACACTTCAATCCAACTTTAGAAAAACTTTGAGAATTATAATTGGCGATGAATCCTTTAATAAGTTAACTACTCAATCCAGTGTTGTACTTCTCTTTTAAGTGGAATGATGTGTTCTATCTTGTTATAAAGCTATCCTAGATAAGTAGAGCTACCAGATGCAAGAAACAACTCTCTCTAAAACTATTCACCATGGATCCCCAATCCTATGAATCTCAATCCTCAATTCTACCGAAAACCCCAGACATTAAACTTGACAAATCTACTCCAAACGAATCAATGGCCAAATCTTCATTCAAGGACATGCTAGTTGCTTCTGACCCAATGAGCTTCGCCTCAAACCTAGGACAGACTGTATAGACCTGACAAAAATCTCCATAGAAGAGGAAACGTCCATGCACTTATCAAGCTCTACTGCACGAGGCATCAAGCAGATTCCTTTAACCAAAGAAGACAGGCAGCGTATTTATGAGCCGTGAAAATGCCCAATAGTTGTTAAATTGGTTGGAAAGCGAATGTTACACCAATATTTTTAAAAATAAATCAAGAACTTTGGGATCCAACAGAAGATCTTTCACTAATAGATCTTGGAGAAGATTACTACATTATTAAATTTAGAAAAAGGGAAAATATGGAGAAAGCTATCAACCAAGAGCCTTGGTTCATCAATGATCACTTCCTGTCAATTTCTAAATGAAACCTAATTTGTGGCTACAAAAGAGAGACTAACCACCTCAGCAGTATGAATTAGACTGCCCCATTTACCAACGAAATTTTATGATTCAAAAATTCTAGAAAATATTGAAAATGCTATTGGACGTTTATTAAAAATTGATGTTTGTACATCAACCACTCTAAGGGGACGTTATGCAAGAATTTTTGTAGAAATACCTTTAGAAATACCAGTGCAACCTTTTCTCTATATTGGCTTTCATAAACAATACATCTAATACGAAGGAGAAATTTCTTATGCAAAAAATATGAAAGATTTGGTCACACGATGGAACGCTATAGCTATGTCCTAAAATTCCCAGAAAATACAACTTCATCCAAAGATCAAGTTATTCAAACAGAAGAGAACTTGGAGGAAGGATGGAAAACAGTCCCATTTAACAAAGGAAGAAAATATAGTGCAGGAAATTCTCGTCCAGTTCTCACAAATCCAACCAACTATTCCAAAAGCCCAGGTATCTCTGTAAATCTCTTCAATGCTAATACAGGTAAGTTCTTAAATACCTAATTGCTTCACTACAAACCTAAAGAATCCTCTAGCTTTCACCACCCTAGTAAGAATTCGGTCACAATAAACACTGATCAAACCACTTTGGCTATGACAAAACTATTTTTTCCTGCTTGAAGGAGAGCAAATGGTTTTGGAAGATACCACTAATTTTTTAATTAACAACAAATTAAAAAATATTAATCTAAATACTTGTGAACACTTGTCCCTTCAGCACAAGGACCTAGCCATGCTGGATACAAACGTGGCAAATAGTTTCACTAATAAAAATAATAGAAAAAAGGCCATGTAAAATGACACATAAATGGACAAAACTAACCCTTCTACTAATGATAACCCTACTAACACTATTATGATACAAAACCACAATTCCGGTAATAATCCTTCTTTGAACAAAAAAAATTGAAAAAAATCTTTTTCTTAGATATGGAAACATATCTAATCCTGGGCATGTAAGCCAAATGGCTACTAACACCATTGACAATGGACAAATGTCCTACGCCCTTGAGGAAGAGTTGGATACTATATTCATGAAAGATGTTCGTATAAACCAAAGCATTGGGCAACCAAAAGACTTGCAATCATCACCTACCTTTCCCCTAACCCCCAATCACTTGGCTACTGACAGTAGACTAAACCCCACGCCTACTACCATTCCCATAAACTCTCAATCCACCATTAAAGATGCCAAGACTTCCTTCAACCCTAAGAAGAATGAACAGACTTATCCAAATACTACGACAACATAGAACACAATCCATAGAGAACCTTCCACTCTTTTCACCACTCGAAAACTCACAAATTTTATATGCACAACCCTCATAGGCACACGATTATCAACCTGCCTCGTGGATGGAACTATGTATAACGGGTCATGTAATCTCCTTTAAAGTTCAAATCAATGGACAAGAAGCGATTGTGATACTTCACAGCACTCAGTACCTAGCACAACTAGTAATAGAAAGAATGAGGTTTGCCATGAACAATTACCTAAACTAAATGTGGTTGAACAACATCATTAAACCTCTGATGCCCTCCTTAAACCCTCAGATGGTCCATGCAATGATGCATCAATGGAACATGCCTCTACATTTCAACTCAATTCATCCATAAAATACTCCACTGGACATGCCCTTCTTTCCAACGGAAATGTACACTCACCTAAACCCTATTTTTCTGCCATGGGAGATCAACACAGCTCCCCAAGACCAACCTCACCCTCCCATGCATCAATAAGCTCCACCTCCTCAAGAAAAAGAAAACCAAATACCAGGTCCAGTAGAAGCAGCAATGGAGGAGGAGGAAGAACCCATCAATCCAATCTTAGAGCGAGTCTTAGAGTTCTCAAGTTTAGACGGGATAAAGGTATTTCTCTTTAGGGAGATGCAAAAGAAGAAGCATGTGCTCAGTTGCCCACTGTCACTCTTTAAGTGCTCGATGAATATCAGACCACCTCAGGATCTAACAGTGGGCAACAGAGCCATGATCTTAGTGCCATCACTGAGGAGGAATCCTGTGTTTCCAGTAGGGATCATGGAGAACGGGGAACCTGCAAACTCCACCATTAATCAGGCCATGAATCTAACCAACATCATTATATGGAATATAAGGGGAGGAAACAATGACATCTTTAGAAGGAATTTCATGGAGATGGTTGATACCCATAGACCTTGTTTAGTAACTCTTCCCGAAACAAGAATGGTGAGGTGAACCATGCTGAGTTGCTCGTTGACTTTGGCTTTACGGAGTTAATAGTGGCTCCAGCGGAGGGCCAATCAGGTGTCATGGTGATGAGGTGGAATCACAAAATAGTTAGTATCCATAATATTGTCCGTAGAAACTAGGAAATTCATGCAACAATAGAGGTAATTCCTATTCGTAAAAAGTGATTGTTTTCTTCAATTTATGTTAGCACTAATGTTCATAATAGAAATTTGATGTGGGATAACTTAAAGCACATTAGCAAGACATACAAAGGACCTTGGATAGTTGGAGGTGACTTCAATGATATCATAGCTTCAAATGAAAAATTTGGTGGTAGACCTATCAAAGATAGTAGAGCTAATTTTATTTTGGTGTAAGATAAATTCTTGTAATCTATTAGATTTAGGTTTCAAAGGGTGTAAGTATACATGGCCGAACCTTAGGCATAGAAACAAGGGGTTCATCATGGAACATTTAGATAAAATTTTAAGAAATGAAGACCGGATAGATCTATTCCCAATAAGCTCTATAATACATCTATCTAAAATACACTCGGACCATAACCCCTTACTTCTTGAATTAATTCCTAAAAATATGCTACACTATAATGCACCCTTTAGATTAGAAACGTTCTGGTGCAAGCATCTAGAATTTCAAACTATCATAGAAAATAATTGGCTAAGGACTGACTATTTAAAAGGCAGTCAAAATTTTATGGACAAAATCAAGCATTGGAAGAATAGTACTTTTGGCAACATAATGGGGAAGAAAAGAAAATTAATGGCTAGACTTCAAGGGATTCAAAATTCCATCAGTTATACTACTAGTATTTTTATTCAACAATTAGAAAAAGGCTTAAAAAGGAGTATAACGATATCCTAAAGATCGAGGAAGACTATTGAAAATTAAGGTCTAGAATTTTATGGTTAAACGAAGGTGATGCAAACACTATGTTCTTTCACATCACTGCTATTAATAGGAAAAGAAGAAACAAGATTAATTTCTTTAAAGATGACAATGGTAACTAGATTAATGATCATGACCATATTATGTCTCATGTCCTCACCTACTTTATAAATTTCTTCACAACCTCTCACTCCTCTAACAAGTAGCAAGACCCTCTAGGTAGCACCTCCTCATATCCAAAGATAGACCTTATATTCTTAGATGCACCCTTACTAGATATTGAAATCAAAAGGGCTATATACTCTTTCAAACCTTTTAAAGCCCCAGGTCCGGATGGTCTACATCCATTCTTCTTTCAGAAATATTGGAAAATCATAGGGCACTCTGTAACAAATCTTTGTCACAACATATTCAATACACAAGAAGTCCCAAAAGAGATCAACAAGACCTACCTATGCCTTATACCAAAAATTCCTAATGCGAATAATATTAAGATTTTTCGACCAGTTGGTTTAATTATGTAACACCATCTACAAAATTATTACAAAAATTCGTTCTAATAGACTAAAGCCTTTCCTGGATATCTTAATAAGCCCCTACCAAGCTAGCTTTATGAAGAACAGAAGAGCTGCTGATAATGCAGTCATCATACAAGAAATAGTTTTAAAATTTAATAAAATAAAGGGTAAACAAGGCCAAATGATTCTAAAAATTGACCTAGAAAAAGACTTTGACCTTTTGGAATGGTCATTTGTTTATCACACTCTGAAATATTTTGACTTTTCTCCCAAATTCTGTAAGCTTTTACTTAATTGCATCTCAACAAGTAGTATAGCTATTCTAATAAATGGTTTTGTCACAAGGTTCTTTGAGCCTAGTCGTGGCATCGGGCAAGGTGATCCAATTTCACCTTATATTTTTATTCTATGCCTAGAAATGCTAACGAGATATATCAATCACCAAGTTGACACTAGAAATTGGGATCCAATTACCTTAGGGAAGAACAACCCAAGTTTTTCACACTTTCTTTTTACTGACGATCTTACTCTAATAGCCAAGGTAAATAACAAGTCATGCCATGCTATTAAAAATAGCCTAGACCTTTTTTGTAGCCTCTTTGTGCAATGTATTAACAACACCAAATCAAAAATTTTATTTTCTAAAAATTGCACCCCTCCCCTTATCAATCTACTTCTATTACCCTAGGAATAAAGAGTTGTGATAACTTTGGTTCTTACCTAGGTTTTCCAATTCTTGATAATTGTCCAAGACCTAGAGATTTTTAATTTATTATTGACTAAATGAGATCTAAGCTAGCTTCGTGAAAATTAAAATTCATAAACATGGCAAGCAAAACTACCATAGCTAACTCGTACCTTAACTCTATTCCCAATCACTATATGCAGTACACCCTTCTCCCAAAAAATACCCCCAATAAGATTGACAAAACTCAGAGGGACTTTATATGGGATAGCATAATTGAAAAAAGGAAAATTCACCTTATAAATTGGTCTACTATGTGTCAACCTAAAAATAATGGTGGCTTAGGCATTCACAATGACAAATCAAAGAATTTATGTACATTAGCAAGTCTTTCATGGAGACTCCTGGCCAATTCTATAACCCCTTGGGCCCGACTAATCATATCCTCCTACTGTCTAAACAAAACTAGTAATATAAAATCCTTCATCTGGAAAAGTATCCAAAAAGGCTAGGATATGTGCTTTAAAGGTATCATTTGGTCCCTTTATTATCTCACTAGAATGAATATTTGGGAAACTAACTGACTTACTAATATGGGAAGCCTTAGAAGGGAAGTAACGGTTCCTCTCTCCACAACTGACCTTTCAATAAAAATAAAAAATATTTGGAACGAAAAATCTTGGTATTTTGATAAGTTAAGCCTAGACCTTCCTAAAAATATCAAAGATAATATCTTTAATACTAAAATTTATAAGAAAGTACCCAACAAAGATATCCCCATATGGTCCTTGACCACAAAAAGTTTTTCACCTCTAAATCATGTTATGCCTTAATAGATCATCCTTCACCCAATGAACTCGATTTCTCCTAGATTTGGAGCCTAAATTGCCCTAATAAAATTAAATTATTCCTGTGGCAATGTCTCCATAATAAACTTCCATGCCGAAAATACCTCTCACAAATTGGCATGAATATTGACCCTTTGTGCCCTATTTGCAAGTGCCACGAAGAAGAGACTATAAACCACATTTTTCTTCACTGTCAGGCGGTTAAATATTTTGGAAAAAACTAGGGTGGGTCAATTTAGAAAACAAGTCTAATAAGCATTGAGGACAAAGTCCTCAAGGACGCCAGTTCGAGCCCCCGCAGGACCACTGGAGGCATTAATAAAAACCGGCCGCGCATCCAGGTCCCCGTGGAATTTTTCGTGGTGAACCCGCCTTGAAACAGCGGGACCCGGTAGGTAACTAGTCGGGTTCACAAAGTGATGCCCGGAAATCACGGTTAAAAAAAAAAAAGGTCTAATAAGCATTGGCTCCTTCGAATAAAAAGCTTAGACTTCATCATCTCCAATAACTTTCTAAACTAGAATTTCTTTTTCCTTTTGCAATTTTGCAGATTTGGATCATTAGAAATAATAACAACCATAATAACACGGACTTTCCTATCAACATTAACCATATAATTCAAAAAGCAATCGAATTCACTTTTCTCACTGAAAAATGTCCTAACACTTGTACAAAAATTTCCATTCAAATTAAATGGAACAAGCCACCTAGAGGGTGGTTTAAACTAAATACCGATGCTAGTTTCAAAAATCACAATGAAAAAACTGGCAATGGAGGAATAATCAGAGATACCTATGGAAATTGGATGGTTGGATTTGCTAAGACTACCCAGGCTACAGGATCACTACATGCAGAAATAAAAGGTCTCATGGAAGGGTTAAAAACAACACAGGAATGGGGCATGTTCCCGTTGAAAATAGAGACGGACTCTACGGAGGTTATTCATTCACTACATCAACAGAACAAGCTATATAATAACATTATTGATAAATGCAGGTTGTTCATGCACCAACAGAAGGTGATCCTACAGCACACCTTCAGGCAAGGGAATAGGATTGCACATCACTTGGCAAAGAAGGCAAGGCAGAAAGGAAAGCAAGTTTTTGTATTACCACCATGCTATGTAAATTCTCTAGTAGAAAGTGACAAGAATGAACTCTATGTTTGTATTAAGTCTTTATTTTATGATGCTTGTAATATCCTGGCAAGCTTAGAAAATCAAAATGTCCTTAATGACACAAACTATAAAGACTATGTATGCAACAACTAGTTATTAATATATATTATTCCTGTTTGCTAAAAAAAACTACACTTCAATCCTAGTAAATAAATTGCTTATTTAAACTTAAACACTAATTATTTCAGTAACTTTTGGTGAATACCCAAGAAAAAAATCTAGAATTGAGGCTCTAGTTGCACATAGAGGCGAAGTTAGGATTTGATCCTTATGGATTCGGAATTATAATCTTTTTAAGTTACTGGGTTCTACATTAATAATTTATATATATTTATTGGCTTTCTTGACACAAATACAGTATTTGAACAAAAACTCTGTCCCTAGTTGCGGGAGGGACTTTTGTGGGGGGGTTTTATAAGGAGCAGAGGGACTTAAAAAATTAAAAATAACTTTGTATAGTCGATTTCAAAATAATAGCTGAAAAAGATGTATTTTTTTTGTATATATTTATATTTTTATATGTTATATATTTATATATTTTTACGGCTACCGAATATAAATAGTTTTCGTTACGGGCTAAAAGTGATCGTTGCCCACTTAAAAATAATTTTTTAAGGTACTTGTAGGTTAGAAAATATGCTCCAAAAAAAATCTAACAAGTAAGAAAATAGCTTTCTGAGTAACAATTGATTGATAATCATTGTTCACATGACCACAAAGTGTTGCAATCATTCATAAGTATGCTTAAAGTTGTTTAATCTCACTATTTCTGATTAGGTATCAAGTCAAATCCCATTTGTTAAATTGTCAAATTACTCCCAATTTTTATGAGATATGTCTCCATTTTGTGCATTTTTCTTATTTGAATCTCAATCTATGATATATTTTTTTTAGAAGGTCCTCACTCTAATATAGGTCAAACTCCTTCAATTTAGTTTCCAAGAATACTCAACTTGCACCCGCCTTCTACATGTCAATTTGGAAACTTCATGTAGTTTGGGAAATTTGACGAAAGACCTCAAATTATGTTTTGACTTTCAAGGGCATAATAGCATAATAGCCTTCACCAGTAAAGTTGTCGCGGTGTAACTTTTTTTTTACGGGTTCGAGTCATGGAAGCAACAATTAATACTTACATTAGGTTAGGCCAGACTCTCTACATCAGACTTTTTGAGTGTGGGCGTTCCCCGACCTTGCGTGAACACGGAATGATTGTACATCGAGCTGCCCTTTAATAGTTTTTATTCTAACCTTAATGTATTTGTCGTATACTTATTGACTTGGTGCAAACAATCGATGCAAGTAAGTTTACCTTTCTAATGCTTCTTGAAGCGCAATGGGGGTATTTATACTTAAGTTTTCATGGTGTACAAATTTGACCCACTCCTATAGGGACAGGATTGCTAGTATTAATTTTTCTTTTCCCCCTAAAAATCAAACGGCAAAATTTCGTGCTACATAATTACAAGGAACTTCCGCCATATAAAAAATTGATAAGGAGTTGTATTCTACACCTACTCTTAACATGTTAATCAATTGTTCTTTATATATCACTTGAAAGTTTAATAATGACACTTGTTGTACTGCTATATGTTTCGTGTTTGATTTCCCTCTGCCTCCTTTTTTAAAGACTAGGCTACTTGGATAAGGGGGAGCTATAATAAAGGATCTATTATAGGTTATGTAAATTTTGAGTTGTACGTTTCAGAAAATGTATTGGAGGAAAGACAAAGTAATAGGGAATATCTTAATATGTTTTGTTTGCGATTGAAATTTTGAGTTTGTTCGTCCGTAGTTGAATATTTCGATCTCGTTTGATTCACGATCGCATCTATGAATCTTATCACATTGTCTTTAACGGCTGTTTTTTAATTTTTCATCACGTCTTTAACAAAGCTAACCGATTACCTTTAAAAGGCGCTAGATAATGAATTTTTCAATAATAAAGTAAAAAATAGATGTAGTGGCGGAGCTAAAAAAAAAGGGTTAAATTGAATTCCTCTCATCTGAAAATTAAACAGTGTAAATAGAGGGTAAAAACAAAAGATTTTATTCATATATAAACGGTTTGACATTCTAAACAAAAGGAAAATTTCGAAGTATATATTTTATATATATTGAATTTTGGTTAGGAGTTTTGGTTTTGCCCCGAAGTGGAGGGGTTATATACAGGACCATCTTCTTCACTATTTCATCCTTAGAAATTGGATCCAAAAAATCAATTATATTAATGTTTATTCCTACACTTTGAGTGAATGGATTTGTTTTCTGCCTTTTTAACTTTTCCTTGCAATGGCTTATTCATTTTTAATGTCAATTAAGAGAAAGTTGGTACGTATCACTTATCCTACATTAAAATGGTCCCAAACGGGAACTACAACTCATTAATATAAACGGGAAATACATAAATGACACCCCTAAGTTGTCCACAACGGTCATTTGAACACCTCAACAAACATATTTATCAAGTAGACACCTCAAGCTATTTTTTAATGTGTCTTATGCACACTCATGTCTGACAGATCTTAGGCGTGAATTACACTCTCGGATGACGTGGAAAGTTAACAAATCAAAATATGACACCCATTATTTCTTACAAAATTCTACCTTATTATATTAATATAAAAAAAAAAGAGAAACATAATATTAATAAAAAAGCAAAAACCAAATCAGACCCATCCTCTCCCTACATACCCCGTATTATTCCAACTTTATTTAAAATTATTTAATGCTCTATAGTTATACATCAGCTAACAATCATGAACTTTAATTTTGAGAGGAACGATATTTGGACAGTTAGACTTGGCATAAACTGTTAAAACCATAGAGTGAAAGACAATTGAGAGATTCAGCCTTTTTTGCCAATTAACTCGTCGGAGAAAACGTTCGGACCGTTTCTAGGGTTCCGTCGGCGCTGTTGTGACGGTGAAGATAAATTTAGGGAGTGCGGTGCTGAAGTTTAGAATTGAGGTTTCACATTTAAATGGTGGTCGTCGGTCGTCCGATTTAAAATTGGAACCAACCGATTTATTGGCCCTAGTAACAAAAAAGTACTGAAGAAAGTATTACGGTGGGTGGTGACAAATTTGATATTAATGATAATAAAGGTAGCAATAAAATTATTAATGGAGTTGTTGAAGTGATCAATGTGAGGCAAATTGAATTTTGCCGATAGTGAAGAGTGTAAAATCCCATCGGAGAAAGGTGGTATGAAAGAGGAGATATTTCTGAAATTAGAGTATTGTTGTTTTCCTTCTTGAACAACTTTGGGTGTGGGCCACAAATAAAATAATTTAAACCGAAAAGAAAAGGAAAAAATAACGTCATTGAAGTTCTCACGCGCTCAATTTGTGGTGAGATACAATTGATTTGTCATGTCAGCGCAAGGTGTTTACTTGATATATTTCATAAGCATTTGAAGTGTTTAACTAGAAATAGATACCGTTCGGGTGTTTAAATGATCGTTGTGGACAACTTGGAAGGACCGTTTATGTATTTCGCCTAATGTTTATCCGTGTACTTTGAGTGAATGGATTTGTTTTCTGCCTTTTAATTTTTCCTTGCAATGGCTTATTCATTTTTAATGCCAAATAAGAGAAAGTTGGTAGATATCACTTATCCTACATTAAAATGGTCCCAAACGGGAACTACAACTCATTACTTTCTTCATAATCTCAGAAACTTCTTTTCTTAAAGTAACCTTATTTGTGTCATTAGAGTTACTACTATATATATACTCTATATCGAGATTAGAGTTTTAAGTACGTAATTTTCTTGGGGTCATTAATTATTTTCCCTAATGATGTGCAAGGACATGTGGAAAGTTAATTGTATATTATATGATTAAGAAAAGTACATATGGAAAGACTCTGAATAATTTTATTAGAGAACAAATACTTTTCTGACGGAATTTTTTCTGCATGTGACAGAGCAGCATGAGATTTGGAAGTCAATGTTCACTTTTGCATCATGGTCATCAATAGATAATTAAGTTCACATTAATAAAACAAGTGTAGTGTAAGACTAGCACTAATATTTTCTAAAGAAGCTTTTTTCTTTTCCACTTAGTACCCCTTTAAAAACTCTAACTAATTCGAATTCGTGACATTAAATGCAAAGTTTTGTTTTTTTAAATTACTTTGAGAGGTCAAATCCGAAATTTTTGATGAAAGTTGAAGGGATCTTATTCTTCCTACCACGATCTTTAGAGGTATTTGGTTTGAAGACAAGTTATATTATAGGAGTAATTAGTTGTCCTTGATTTTTTATTGATTATTTGGTATGTCGTATTAATTTTAAGATTATTAATTCATATGCAGCTTTGTCACTGAATTTATCCCAAAATTAATAATCAAATAAGAGATAAGATAATATCAAATTTTTATCACAAAATTATTTTTGTTTATCCATCGTACCAAAATATGTCTTAGGAGTTTGTAAAGGAAGCTTGTGACAATCCACTGTATACTTTTATTTCACATGGACGGTAATCATCATATTTGAAAAGGTAACTCAAAATGATTTGACATCATAATCCAGCCATGAAATTCGGCTCGAGCATGCTAGAAAAACTTGGGTCGAGATCTTGTTTATGTCTTTTCCGTTTATTAGAAAAATTTATATTTTTTTTTCCAAAAAAAAAAAAAAACAATAAAATCGAAACCAATCTTATCTAAAGCAGCTGATTTTTTTTTCAATCTGAGTTATCATCTAATACAACTCTATTATATCCATCATTTAATATATAAATCACATCTCCCAAAACCCTTAACCGTTTCTTTCTTTTTTTCATTTTGCCTTCGCCTTATTCACTAGTCATTCTTCCAAAAAATTAGAGTAGCTGAAATAGATCAGAGAATCAAGAACTTGTTTACATTAGTGGAGAAAGTGAAGAGGGAAAAAAAAATATGAAATGAAACAGCTAGTAGCATTAAAAAGAAAAATCCACTCTCATTGTTTCCCCTCTTTACATCATTCTGTTCACTTTCCCTTTTCTTTTTCTTTCTTTATTCACCCTTTGCCTCTTACTTCTCTTACTTTATCTTTGTCCTTTCTATATCTCTCCTCCCAACGCCATAGAGAGAGGGGCAAAGCTACAATATTAATGAGTTTATAGAAATTTAGTAATTCTTAGGCCGAATACGTAACTAAACCCTTAAATTTAATTTTTTTTGTTACTTGGACACTTAAATATAGAGTTGTTCTTATCAAACCCTTCAACTAAATCACATATGTGCCAATTAGACACTTTCTAGACGATCTAAGAAAAACTTTTATAAAAATTAAATGCGTGTATTACAGTTGCCTCTAACACCTTAAAATATTCTACCTTATAGAATTAACCCCAAAATAAATTGAAACTCATTTTCAGAAAATGAAAAACCTGACCGTCGGCTTTGGCAACTTAGTGCCTTTAAAAGCTCACTGAAAATTTCTCTGTTCAACTTCATCTCACTTCTACTTGTTTCGATTTTACTGAAATATCACTCTATTCTTTCTATTCCTCGTCTAAGTTGGTGTAGCTTACAAGTGTCGTGTAAAGAGAACAAGCATGCCAAATGAGAATAGTCAAATCCATGTACACTAAACTTTCTTTTAAAAAAAATTAAGAGGAAAAATGATGGGTTCACGGATGAAGAAGAAGAAAAATAGAATATAAGATAAAAGTTAGTTTTAATTGGAATAATATATTAGAATATAATAATAATAATATTATAATAATCAACATCCTTTTTCTCAGGTTCACGCGCCCTTCCCCCACACTCAATCATGTCAGTACAAAGTGTCTAATTGACACATGTAGGAGTGTACATATGTCGGGTTGGTTCAGAATTTTCAATTACCAAACCAAACCAATAGTGTCGGATTTTTAAAGCTATAAACCAAACCAAACCAACAAAGTCGGGTTTTTAAATCTCGGGTTTTCTAAGATTTTTCGGTTTTTTTTCGAATTTTCGGATTTTTTTTCCCGATAAGTCTTCATACCACAAATATATAACTTGTGCTCCATATATTTCTTCTAGTCCTACAAGGATACAACTATATAATGTATTTTTCAAGAAAATAATATAATAATATGAGATGAGTCATAGCATTGTACTAAAATATTCAATAACAAAAATACTAAAATTCATAAAGAAAATATTACTAAGCAATAAACCATAATAAATATTAACATAATCTAAAAGTACTATATAAGTCATGCTTAAATAAGTACAATTATAAGTATATTAGTTACACAACTA
>MU754206.1:37211-101458 GCA_026770625.1 Nicotiana glauca
GAGGGATAGAATCATCTACCTATATCTAGCAAGAACTCCCTTTTTCTTTTTCTTTTTTTGGTTTGGAAAGCTATTTGGTAAACATTGCCTTCTGTTCCACCCAGTGAGCTCTTAAAATTCTTGTTGGGCTAAAGATGATCTGCTCATTTTACAGGTTAAATGCTACATGAAGCAGTTGTTGTCTGGAATCGAGCATTGTCATTCTCGAGGTGTAATGCACCGGGACATCAAAGGTGCAAATCTTCTGGTAAATAATGACGGAATTCTGAAGGTTGCAGATTTTGGATTGGCGAACTTCTGTAACCCTGGACGGAAGCAACCATTAACCAGCCGAGTTGTCACTTTATGGTATCGTCCTCCAGAGCTTTTGTTGGGCTCCACGGAGTATGGAGCTTCTGTGGATCTTTGGAGTGTCGGATGTGTATTTGGTGAACTTCTTACTGGTAAACCTATTCTTCAGGGGAGAACTGAGGTACCTCCTTCAATGATTAGATCTCTTAGTACAGTGAAGTGGTTAAAACCGTCAATCTTTTTTAACAAACTTACTATTGATATGAAAAAAATTCTTTGCTCAAATTACTTTTTCTCACTATTCTATTGAATAGAAGATTAATGACATACTTGTCTGGAAACCGTATATAATTTAACGCTCATACTTTTCAATCCTCCTTAATAACGCAATTACCTATCTAGTTCAAACTTCACAGTTAGGTTTCTCACTGAACTGATTCATGACTAGCCAATTAAGCTGGATACTTATTAGTATTTTTCTGCATGAGTAACAGCAGAACAATCGATTTCGTGCTACAGGTTGAACAGCTGCATAAAATCTTTAAGCTCTGTGGATCTCCACCAGACGATTACTGGAAGAAATCTAAACTTCCTCACGCAACTCTTTTTAAGCCACAGCATCCTTATGAGAGCTGTCTTTGGGAAACCTTTAAAGATCTAACAAAAAGTGCAGTCTCACTCATAGAGACTCTTCTTTCCGTGGAGCCACACAAACGTGGAACTGCCTCTTCTGCCCTTGTATCTGAGGTATTGTTTTCAATCCCTTTTTTGTTTTTTATATAGTATTGATAGTTTCTGTTATCGTATCATATACTTTAATTTCTTTAAGCCTGTAAGAGTTGTTAATGAACTATACAAAGAACAAGTTTGTCTGTATCTTATAAGTTGAACTTTTTTTTAAAATAATTCCATATTCCTTTATAAACATGTGTACTGTTTTTGCAATGATTTTCTTATATCTTACAAATTCTCTGATTCCGTAACTTCCAAATTTTATCTTTAGTACTTCAAGACAAAGCCTCATGCTTGTGATCCTTCAAGCCTGCCAAAGTATCCACCAAGCAAAGAGATTGACGCCAAACATTGCGAAGAAGAAAAAAGGTAAGAACCTGATAATATTTATGTTTGAAAGAGATTTTGTTTTAATAATTTTCTGGTTATATTTACATTTAACAGAAAATTACAATGGTTGGACAAAAGGGATATACCCTGTCCAGGGTCCCTCTGTATCCCGTCCCCTCAAAAACCAACCCTAAACAAAAAGACGAGGAAGCATGTTTTCCATCCTTCATTTTATAAGGGTGTGATTATGCTAAAATCAGGTCAATAATGTTCTTAACCATGACAATTAAAGGGAAGTATAAGCTTGTCTGACTAAAATGGTGAAACTGGTTTTGATAGAATGATTACTTCCACAGTATGATAATATTTAAGGTCACTATCTTGCTCCTTAGCGCTGGCACAAGCTCTTGCATTTGCTACATTTTCTAGCTTTTGCATAGATCTTCCTCCTCCTTTTTTATTTGCATAGATCTTCCTGTGTTACAATTTAATTATATCAGAATGTTCAGGAAGAAGCCTAGTGGAAGAGCCCGTGGACCCGAGACAACCAGAAAGTCAACTAGAAAACATAATGTAACCAATAAACTGGCACCTGAAGAGGTCCTCTCTCTCTCTCTCTCTCTCTCTCTCTCTACCTATATACAGCTCTGATTCTTCTTCCTTCCTGTGAAAAGTTATAAGTTCATTTTTTCTTCACTTTGCATATTATAGGCAGAGAAAACTAAATGAAACTTTTCTGTGCAGAACTTACTGGTCCAAAATCAAGGTGTTAATAAAACTAATGGCAGTAGTCTGGGTGCTCAGAGAGAAGGAGATGTTATTATAGGTCTCGTGCGACCTAAGCCATCAGTTGATTCAATGGGCGAGGCTTCCCACATCAAGAATGCATCTCAAGGCGATGTCCCCTTTCCAGGTCCTCTTCAAGTGTCTGGATCAAGTGGTTTTGCATGGGCGAAAAGACGCTTTGATGATTCCTCAATGAGATCGAGGAGTAAATCAAGTTCAAGAAGCCTAAAGTTTGAACCTTCAGGTGCACTTCATAGTAAAAATAACCTGGAGCTAAAAAGACAAGACAGTGAAGCTACAAATGGAAGTCGGACCAATTCCAAGGGCCGTGACACCTATGAATTCACCAAGCATGCAATGCAACAACACTGGAGCCAATTAGAGCAAACAGACTCGTTTGATGCTTCTGATGGCTACCACTCACAAGAACTGTCACTGGCTCTCTATCTGAAAGAGGAAACAGCTTTCAAGAGGATCAATGTGGTTAGTCAAAAACCTTTCTCAGGATTCAAATATAATAAATATACATTTTCTATTCGCACTGCTAACACCTGCTTAAAATAAAGGGATAAGATTATTCTATCATGGAGCTTTCACTGAAAACATGATAATTAGTGAATTTACAGATTAACGTCTTATGTGTTTGATTGATTTGTTGTCCTCTTCTGATAGTTTTTTAAATGAATATTGGTGGCTGTGCTTTAGAATAATTGCGACTCCATGTTTGTGACTGAAACATTCAGAGAGTATAGCCAATTGCAAACCTCTGGAGTCTGGAGTCATGAAATGGAGTTGCATATTTTATCATTGGGCTTATATTGATCATTTTAGAATTGTACTTTGAACAGATTCAGGATCAAGGGGACAAAGTTGAATTCTCAGGACCCTTGCTATCTCAATCACACAGAGTTGACGAACTCCTGGAGAGACATGAGCGCCAGATCCGCCAAGCTGTTCGACGGTCATGGTTCCAAAGGGGTAAAATGTTTCACTACTTAGAAAAAACCTTGTTAATCACTACATGTATAATATAATAGGCCTCTGAACGTTTAGGTAGAGTGACCTGTAATTGACTTTCTTGCTACAGTCATTAGGTTTGGAAGTTAACAAGAGTAATAGCAAATTGAAATGACTCCTTTGAAACATCTATTTAAACAATTTGCTAACACCTACATTTATACATTTCAATATATTTCTAATCAGTTGTTAAAATATTATTGGTGGTCTTCATTTACGAGGATTGTTACTACATTCATACAGTTGGAAATCAGCTTGCCTTTGCTTAGCTATATTCACCAAACAGCCGACTGAGCTTATTTTTATTTTCTTTTCCAGTGAGGAAAAATGGCAACTGATTGCATGGTGCTTCCATTTCACACAGTATACAGAAAAGAAATCAAGTATAGGAATTTTGACAGTGAGGATTCATAGCAAACAACAAGATTATGTACTCTGAAGTAGCCCAATCCAGGAAGCTGTTGATCTCGACCCATAGCATTGTGCTGGTGACTAACAAAGCTAAAAACCAACTTTATTCGAGAGCTGAAAGTGCTTCAAGATAATAAGTAAGGGCTGTTCATTCTTCATTCTTTCAATTTGTTAAGGCCCTGAAAATAATTTCCCCGAGTATTGTCTCTCCACGTCATCCTTGGCCTCTTTTCTTGACAATGTATAGTATTTAGCTGTCAAAACTCACTCATGTTTACCCTTCATTACAGAGTAGTGAGTGTATTTTGTACCTTGCTGATGCATATATTTGTTCTAAGGCGCCCGAGTTAAGAGGCCCGGCATGTCATGTTTAGAGAACACCATTGTCATTGTCCAAGAAAATCCAAGTAGAACTAGGAAAAAGATGCAAATTTTCCCAATTAGTTAGAGATATAGAATGTGATTATATGAGAGATGGTAATATTAGGTAAAGTAATGTTGATAGGACCACATGACCACATTCTGTTGGAGGGATAATGATATCAAATCATTGCTATGTGAGTTTTGATAATTGGGCTCCACCACTGTGATATTTCTTTTGGAAAAGGGTCCAATGGGCTATTGTGTCAAGGACATTGTAACACTTGTTTGGTTTTCACTTTGGGCGACACTAATTATGCATTCTGTAATTTTGATCACGCGGATGCCAAACTATGTCCTGAAAGGAATTTTTTGAAAAACGAAAAAAAAAAAAAATTATCGAAAGGAGAAAAACAGTGGTGCGTATTCAGCTCGAGGTGATAATCGAAATACAAATAAGAAATGGTGAATAAAAAAGGAAAAATAAAATAACAACAAACTCAGTGTAATCTTTCAAAATGGGGTCTGAGTTAGAGTGTACTCAAACCTTACGAGACTGGTCAAATAGACGCTCCGCTCAAGAAAAAAAAAATACAAAACCACCAAGCATTAATAACAACAAGATGAGAAACAACAAGACTAATAATAAGAAGTACATTCTTTGTCTTTTTAGCTCCGGATTATTTTTAAATATAAAAGTATATTATTATTTTGGAATAGATTAAAAATGAAAATATGCCACGTGAATTATATACGAAAGAAGAAATGTTTTCTAAAAGTTTCTTACTTTGGTAGCACAAAGCCTCATCAAAAAATTATTGTGATCTTTGCTAATCAGACCTACCATCAAAACACAATCTCCTCCCTCATATCATAACCCTTCCCATTAAATATCCTACTAATATGACCTACACCTATGGCCAACACCGAAAAATTATTAAAATTTGAAGTAAAACATTTTTGACATACAGTATGTTACACGAAAGAATATTAGCTTCGTACATATACCAATTAAGATATCAACAACAACCCAGTATAATCCCACTTAGTGGGATCTGGGGAGGGTAGTGTGTACACAGACCTTACCCCTACCCTGGGGTAGAGAGGCTGTTTCCAAATAGATCCCGGTTTCATTCCCTCCAAGAACTTCCCACCTTGCTCTTGTGGAGACTCGAACTCACAACCTCTCGGTTGGAAGTGGGGATTGCTTATCATAAGAGAGCAACCCCTCTTGTCATTATACCAATTAAGATATCAATTCATAAAATTAAATTTGGACAGCTATTTTTCATTATAAATGGTAAATATTTGTAACATACAAAAATATTTTTCTCCTCTCATATTTCCAACCACTGGGGAAAAATGGAAGTTAAAGTAAAGTGAAGTATAGAACGATTACAAGTCTCTACAAAGTTGCCGCCTTCTTTTTAACCCTCCTCAAACTTAAAGAGGATGTTGATATGATAAAACCCGCTGTAAGCAATATAGTAACTTATACTTCTTACCTTAACCATGCTAAAAATTAGTTTTCACTTTTACTTGTACGCTATACTAAATCTATACTAAATCGAGAAAAAGACAGGATTTTTTTCCCCTGTTTTATCATTATCATTAACTACTTATTCCCCAAATCATTTCTCACATTTTTTTTAAATGCTATCATTATTATGGGTATTATGGTAAAATACATATTTCATTTATTCTTTCTTAAAGAAAATACAAAGTCAAAAATGTACAACTAAAACAGAGGGAATATTTCTATTTGGCTTTTACGTTGGGATTTCGGCTAATCTAAATTTACACCGTATAAAGTCCATTAAAAAAAGAATTGCTCCTTGATTTTTTTCATTTTGTAGGATCAATAATTACTTCACTTCCATTGGGAGTTGGAAGAAGGAAATACATAGCGTTTCACCAATTAATTCCCCTTTTTACTTCAACTAAATGCGCAATGAAGAGCCATAAACAGTTGATAAATACGGCATATACCGTAATTTATGTGATATGTAAAAAGCAAGAATTGATTTAGGTGGAGTTGCAATTTTCTGAACGACTTTACTTGCAGTGAAATATTTACAAAATAAATAATCTTTAATTAGTTTTGTTAACAAAGTTTGAAGTCTTCAAAGGAAGTTTATAAAAATATAGTAGTTTATTTCCTTGCAAAGCTTTAGTTATGAAACCTAGAGTATGTCGGAGTAAAAGGAAAATTCCTTTTTTTAATAGATTGTTCTAAAGTACCAGTGAAAATAGAAATTGCAACGAGAAGAATAAAAGAAAAGGGAATTCACGGGGCAAAATTGGTAAAAACACATGATACCAGCGACATATACTTCTGGAAATTTGAAAAGGTTACCACCTTTTAATCACATTTTTACTATAATAATCTACCATCACAATTCTCTAATTTAATCTTATACCATCATCATCATCATCTTCCACAATATTCCACTAATTGTGTTGGTAATCTACTTATTAGCATATGACAAAACACGTGGTGGGTCCACTCATTCTACCCGACCTCCCCTTCAGCTTTCCATTTTACTATGATTATATACTATCAAAGAAAAATATGTTCATTACGGAAAATCAAAATACAAAAAAATAAATACTCGAAGAAGCTAAGAAAATTTAACAATATATATAAAAAATATAAAATTAACTAGATACATGTATACGGGTAAAAGCGAGCTAATGGTATGCCCCAGCTTCCGATAGGAGAAATCGAGCTAGAAATATGATGACGAGGAACCGGAATTGAGGCAAGGGTTTTATCGAGTTAGAATTCGGGAGCGTAACACCCACCCTCGAGAATATTGGGGCCATGATCCAGAATAGGTTTAAATCCCAAAAGACCTCGGAGGACGTCGTCAGGCAACCAAGCACGGCCAACAGAAGGTCGTGATATCCGCAACTGATCGGATGTCACGGCGCAAATCTCGGCACGCATCGGCAAGGAACTGGTGATTAGTTAGACATAAGATTTCTTACGTTCTATAGAATTGTACATAGGATAAAACTCCCCTACTATATAAAGGGGAGTCTGATTATTCATTAGACACATTGTAACACACGCATACTAAGGCAATATACTATTATTTTCTTTGTTCTTATTCTTGTCATCAGTGTTGGTCATTGTGAGCCCGGATCGAGGGTGGATATTTCACTAAGGCTGGAATCATCCTCCTCACGTGGTTTGGATTCACTATATCTTTATTTATTTAATTCAACACAATTTATCATTTGTATTGAATTAATCCACGTATTTTTAAAACTACTTATAAATTTAGTTCTTTTCTGTTTTCGAGGGTAAACAGTTTGGTGCCCACCATGGGGCTAAGGATAATAGTGGCAATTTGGTATAAATTTCTATAATGCACCCTATTTTACACTTGTTTTTACGTGTCTTTTATTTAAGGTCAAAGGTAAAAATGTCAAACTCCCAATCTGCTCCTATGAATGTTAATGCTGAGTCTGGCCACTACGGCGAAAATGACAATATAGCGCCCAGCAAGGAGGTTCACCCTGTTGACCCCAACAAAGTCCCGGTCGCAGACCTAATCGACGTCAACTCCCACGTGGCCATCGATGCTAACTTGCCTACATCTCGAAGGTCGATGTTCGCGGGAGGTCAGGTCGATAGCCGGGGATACTTGATCTCGTCCAAACTCACACCACAATTATAGGTAGTGAGGCAGTCGAAGCAATAATAAAATCCAACACAAGTTGGGGTCGATTCCTGAGGGAGTTAGAAATGGGATTAGGTATACACCCAGTGTAACTGTATAATGTGCCTCAATTTGCACTTCCATATTTTTGTTGGTTGTTTTGATATCTAGTTTAAACTATTGATTGCAATTAATAAACTATAAGACAATGTTTTTATTTTTGGTTGTTTTTCAAATTATAAAGGATCTAGGGTCGTGAATTCCACCTAGGTGGCTACCTAATGGGTAGTAAACTATATGGAATATTTGATTAATCGGGATCGTAATATAGCAATCACACGCAACTGCTCACTCTATACCTTTCGGTAATTTGAGTGATTTTGCCCAATTTGGCTTTCTCAAGCCCATGGGTATTGCACAAATCAAGTGATATATGCTCAAGTCGGGTCTTACTATCTCTAGATTTGACCCTTTGATTGGGGCTATCAATTTCTTGAGTTCACCCCAATTCCTTGTTAGCCAAGCTTTCCTAAACTTAGTCTTTCTTTCTCAAGCAACGACTATGTCAAATAGGCATGAATCAATGTTTGCAACCATTACTTTTAGAATTCAAGCATAAACAAGGCTAAATATCACTAATCTAATCACAAACAAGCCGTAAAATTAAATACCCATTAAGTACCTACACTAGAGTTGAGCCACAACCCTAGCTAAAAATTTAGCTACTCATAAAAAATAAAAAAATACAAAAAACAATTAAGATAGAATGCATAATAATTAATTAAACAAAGAAAATCTAATGTTTAGAAGTTAATCTAGTAACAAATTACTCAAAGAAGTAAAGAAAACGGCTCAGGTGCACCTCTGCAAGCTAAACTTAACCTAAAATGAAAAAAAGTTCTATTTATACTAAGCTAAAAATATTTGACGAAAATGCCCCTGCAAAGGTTGTGCGGCCGCATAATTCTGGTGTGGTCTACACAATGAGTTTCTGTGACCGCACAATTATTGTGCGGTCTACATTCTTGGCAATTTTGGCTTGGAACTTCAGGGCTTCTGCGATCAGCATGAAAATGAGTGCGGCCGCACTTCTGATTATGCGGCCGCGCAAAAGTGATGCAGTACACACTCTTTGCTTTTGGACTTGAAACAGGTCTCTTATTCTTCAAACCTGCGAACCGCATAATAATGATTGCGGCCGCACAATTATGGTGTGGTCCGCACTCCTTGAGCTGGCCAAAACACTACTCTCTGAATCTCCTTTCTACGGCCGCACTGCTAGCAATTTTGCCATGTTTTGGTTCTTGTTCACTTTTCACTCCTTTATGAGTTGATTTTAACTTATTTGGCACGTTTCCTAATATTCCTGCAAGAAAGCACATTTTGTTATTTTTCGAGAATATCTTTAAGCATTTTTTAGCTAAAACGCAACTAAAAGAGAGAAAATAAGCGGTCAAAATCCCTACTTATAAACTCCCCCAAACTTAAGGTTTTGCTTGACCTCAAGCAAATAAGGTAACTCCCACCTCCATTAGAAAAAGGGATATTTCAGCTAAGGTGAATCAATTGCACATCAATTGGGACCAACAATTACCCACAACACATATGAATTATCAACAACGCAATGATTTGACTTTTTAGTACAATAGTTCTTCTAATGTGACACTAGAGCATCAAGAGTTGAATCTATTCATCAAAGAAGCTCGCTCTTTCATGTAAGTCATTGTGGATCCCAAACTCCTTCTCCTCTACTCTCCATTAGTAAATTTCACTTTAGAATGTAACACTCAAAGCAAGGATTGTTGAAAAGTTGGCTCATGTTTCTCAAAAGAACGTCACAAGTCCGGCTTTAAGTACCATAAGTTTGCCCCTCATGTAAATCACCACTAATGTAAGCTCACTCAACTTGAAATCATGTAGGAATTTTGCGGGATGTAATGAAGGCTTTTGGATAAAGGTAGGACTTGTTGGAATAGAATGGTTTCATCTTTCTTTAAGCACTCCATTTTCTCTTTTTGGCTCATACTTTCTCGACTCTTTGAGTCATTTTCTTCTTCCTCGGGGGAACTAGAGAGACATACAGTCACTCTTTCTTGAGCATGACATTCATTTTTCTCCTTTTCTATTTACTTCAGCCTTTCCTCCTTATTTTTTTTGAATTCCCTTCAACTCTTCACTTTATTCACTTTTTTTGTATTTTTCTTTTTGTTCTTTTTTTTTGCCTTCCCTTTTCTTCAATTCTTTCTCTTCTTTGTACCTTTTATCACTTTCAAACTCCTCATCTCTCCCCCAAACTTACATTTCTTTCTAATTGCTTCTCAAGAATTCTAAGGAAAGATCGGGTTCCAAGAGAGGGTCATTACAAAATGGATAAAGGCTTGTAACGTGGTTATTGAAAGATAAAGGGCTTCGGCTCAAAAGGGTTGACTGGGGATATCACATTGGTAGGCTGTGGAAGATTTCAAATTTTAATTTGGATAAAGGAGACCCCACAATCATTTTTCAAGCCAAGCTACACTTAAAATTTCGCCTAGACAAGCATTCGGGGCAAGTTATAGACCATTAGCACGGGTACTTGGACTTTTAACTAAATATATAACCTCTCATTTTTCTGGATTGCAAAAGAGAATAGAGTAGAAGGCCCACAACAACCCTATCTAAGATTAAGAATCACAAATGGCTCGATTTAAACTAGTCGATGACTGCTTAAGTCAACCGAAGAGTCAAAAGAGTCACAACTAGAGCTATTTTCTACCAAAAACTTGTTTTTAACTATATTACCATAGGTAAATATGTTGGTACTAAGTGAGGCATTCTTGAGACCCCTTTTATTCATTACTACTATATTTACCAAAACATAAAAGAAAATAAACTCAACCCTTTAAGAAGGTTGTCACGCCATCCATCGTTGGGAAAAGCCACCCGGTTCACACGTAATTCATCTTTGGAAAGAACCGTGGCATTAAAAGAACCAAAGGCTTATTGTTCACTCAAAACGTAAAAAGAAGCTAGAAAATTAAAAAAAAGCTACTAAAGTACATAAGAAGCTATACTACTAAGGAAAAGCAAACTAGAGAAGTTATGAAATAAACTACGGAAAGCGAGATAAATGAATATACAAATTGAAATCAAATGAATATATACAGAAGGGAAATGAATATCTACGTCACATGGGGAGAATATATTCATACCAAAGAAAAATAAAGATGAAAGAAAAATAGTATCAGAGTTATTATAGCCCAAATGTCAAATGTCAAAAGTCAAATACTCAAAATAGACCACCCCTAAATGAAAAAAAGCATTGTCCTCAATGCTTCACAAAAATAAGAACAGGGAAAGGGTAGAGAGTTAAAAGAACTCCCTATGTGGTCTCAGTTTGCAGGAGATCCTCAGCACCCTGTCTCTAACTGTATCTCATCATCTCCAGGCTGAGGGACAATTGAGTTGCTGAGCATATAGATCATTTCCTCAACAGTGTGGGAAGTGGCAACCAGCTCCTCAGACTGTCCGGATGTTGCCTGTGTTGCTGGGGGTGCTGTCTCCTTGAGCAAGTTCAATGGTAAATCACCGACAGATGTAATCTTCTCAATCTCTTTTCTCAGCTTATCCACCGACTTCTTTTATGCTTGAGACCTCTGCATCTTCTTGACTTGTTTGCCCAAATCCTCAATAACTTTCCCTTGTGCCTCCACTTTATCCATGATAGTCTTCTAGTCGGCCATAATCTTCTTCAATGTTTCCTCCACTGACGGAGGTACTTGTGGCTTTGTTGGGGCTGCTGGGGCTGAGAACTGTGCTGCAACAGTACTGGATATATCAATTAGCTTTGTAGTAGCTGCCAGCATCCAGTTGTTGAGACTCGCCAATGTCTGGAAGACACTCAGCGCAATATGAGGATAAGTAGAGGAAGCTGGCACTGGTAATGGCACTGATAATCTAGCAGAACCTGGTGGACCAGAGGATGAAGGTGGCATGGCCGCTGTCCCGGTGGAAGTATCGGTTGCTATGGAAGGCTTGACAGCTGAATCAGTAACTACTATTGCTGGCTCCTTAGACTGGCCAGCAGAGGTATTAGCTTTACCCTTGGACTTCCGGTTGTCAACTCCATGGAGGTGGTACTATGAGAAAGTCTTCTTGGCCTTTACCTCGGTGTCATAATGCTTCGGCTCCACCCCTTGATCCTTGAAGTATTCTGTGAAGAAGTTCGGGTACCGATATGATCTCTCACCCTTATAGACTGTAAAGTGATGTTGGTGGACATGATGGCACCGACATTTATTGGATACCCAGCCATAATCGAGGCCACCAAAACTGCACGGGAAGCAGGAGCATGTTTTAATTGAGGCATGATTTAATGCGGCTACAGACGAACGTTTGCCACCCTTTTGCTTCAAAGTTTAGGGTGGCCCAGACAATTGGAACCCCTGCTATAAGCCACAAAGGTGTTGACCTTGGGATTGCCAGAATCTCATCTAACCAGGGACGAGCTACATCACCAACGGCTAGGTTTTCCAAGTATTGCACTGCTTCCACTTCTTCAAACCCTACATATTTGTTCAGTGTACATGAGTTAAAGCAGATCTTCAGATTCTGCACATTTGTCACCTTCGTTCTCTGTTTGATGTGAGCAACATTTGCGTAGAACTCCTTGACCAGGTACTCATTTGCATCTAAGACGTTGTTGGTTAACCATTTCAGAACTTTTCGCTCCTGGAATTGCCTAAGGACATTGGGGTTGTGCTTGTTCAAATCTTTTATAAAAAATTGTCGCTAAAGAGTGAGCGACCTCTGTGGCCACCATTCCCTAAACTTTGCTATGTCATTGGCACTAACAAATCTGTCCTCCCATATCTCTAGCCTCTTTGATCTTTCTAACCCTACCACTGCAGTATCGCCCCCTCTACTATCGTCTGTAACATCATCATTATCATCTAAATTTATTGGATCAAGAGGGCATGTGAGGAAGAGGGCTCAGAGTCTTGGCTGCCCTCTTCCGAACCTTCCGAAGAACTGGCAGCTGATGAGGACTCATCCACCAAATGGAATCTCCCTGGGATTTGTTGTGATTGGGCGTTCGGTTGTGCTTTCACGGAATTACCCTCAGAAGCTTCCCTATATGGGATGTACTCACTAGTCCCCTATCAGGGGCTCTATTGGCTATTGCTTTCTTTCTTATAACCCTTTGTAGTGCTAGAGGTAGAGTCTTTTACCTCAACCCCGGACTCGGGAGGGTTCTGCGCTCCCTTTTGACATATCTCCTTTGCCACGTGAGCGAACCATTGTTTGCAACACATAAGAACTAGAAATTAGTTACAATTAAAGATCATAATGCATACATAAAAATGATTGAAAGTTGCACCAAAAAATTTTCATAAGGGTCAATGCGGACCGCACAAAAGTGAGTGCGGCCGCAGACTGCCCAATGTGGACCCCATAATTTTGATTATGGCCGCACAACCCCAGGTTCAGACTACTGGGGTCTCTGATGTTTCATCAGTGCGGACCGCACAAAAATGAGTGCGGCCACACAAGTCCACCGCGGACCGCACAATTTTGAGTGCGGCCGCACAATTCAAGCACACAATTTTCCTAACTTAGTGAGCTGTGAACCGCAAAAAGTGTGTGCGGCCGCATAGCCTCTAGTGCGGACCGCACAAAAATGTGTGTGGCCGCATAATTCATTTCAAAGGCACTGTCCTAGGGTTTTATGCAATTTTTTTCTGAAATCGTCATGGTGTTAGCAATCAAACATCATTAACTACTTAGCTACCCACATGATTCTAAGAAAAAATAACTAAACATTGACATTTTTAGGCATGGAAGTAACCCTAAATCTAAGAACATAACAAAACAAAAGATGAAGAATCTATAGATGGAATTAACATACCAATAGAATATCCAGTGATAAAATGAGGGAAAAATTTGAGAGCAATGGGGAAATTTACTGTGCAAGCGTAGCTTCACGGCTCAGAAGATTGAAAAGTGTAAAAATATGAGAGAAGCCATATTTATACTTTTAAACCGTGGGACCCATATTTTAACATAAGTGCGGCCGCATAATTTTGATGTGGTCCGCTTCCTTACCTGCCCTTGAGAAGTCATGCTGCGGACTGCACAAAAATGAGTGCAGCCGCAGTATTAGTGCGGATCGCACAAAAATGTGTGTGGCCGCAATTCCTTAAGCATTTTTGACAGGCCAACTTCAAAGACCAACTTTTGACACTTCGCCAAATTTTTCATGCACAGTCCCTGCAATGCACACCCATACACTTCAAAACTGGTTAGCACAAAACAAAGCCTATCTAATCTAAAGAAGAAAAATAAAAGAAAGAAAAAGATATGAGTATCCTCCCAAGATGCACTTGATTTAACATCGTGGCACGACGCAAATTACCAATCACTTGAAACAAAGAACCGCCACAATGTGGCCATCATCAACCTTGCCAAGATAATGTTTAACCATGTGCCCATTGACTCTAAAAACCTCAACATTCTTATTTTTCAAATCTAGAGCACCAAAGGGCGTTACATTCACTACTTTAAAGGGCCCACTCCATTTTGATTTCAACTTTCCCAGAAACATCCTTAACTGGGAATTGAACAATAGCACAATATCACCTTCTTTGAACTCCTTGTTGTGGATGTACTTATCATGAAGGTACTTCATCTTCTCCTTGTAGAGAGACGAACTTGTGTAGGCATGGTACCGGAATTCATCAAGCTCGTTTAAATGTGCCACTCTTAGGTTTGCAGTGACATTCCACTCAAGGTTCAACTTTTTCAAAGCCCATATGGCCTTATGCTCAAGTTCTACCGGAAGATGACATGCCTTCCTAAACACCAATTGATATGCATACATCCCAATCAGTATCTTGTAGACTGTCCTATAAGACAAAAAACATCATCAAATTTTCTCGACCAATCCGTCTGGTTGGCATTCATAATCACACAATGATGCACTGGTAATATATGTACTCATAAATAAATCTCGAGTAAAATGTTTGTTAATTGATCTAGGTAGCTTGACTAATATCATCAGATCGAGGGTCGTAAAGCAACTGGGTCTATAGGACCAAATTGTGCCAACAGTCCGAGTTATAAATGAATTCAACATGACGTGTGAGACTACTAAAGGATAGATGACCCTACCAGTGAACACTGTCAGAACCATCCAAGAAAAAAAGTTCTATATGATAGAAGGAGATATGATATAAAATGCTCTATTCGGGAGGCCATGGATCCACAACACGAGGGCAGTGCCCTCAACACTACACCAGGTGTTAAAATTCCCAAAATCGTGAGGGGTTAAAACTATTTACAGAGAATAACAGGCGGCAAAGGAGATGTTCATGGTTGATGAGGTGGGCCTGATATCCGCTCTCTTGACATATAAGAATCCGAGTTCGATTACCAAGGAAGAAACCAAATAGCAATCACCGGTGACGGCCCCAGGCGAGCCAGAAAAGTAGGAAATCGGAGAGGAATGACCATTATGGAGTTCCCAGGTCTTTCATAGCCCCGTATATTCTGACGCCACCAAGTCGACGGTCGAGGACTAGAGCAAGTCATATTGATCGAGCACCTGCCTGATCGTAAGGCATACCTAGGCACGCGGTTAAGTCTCGAGCTCAAGAAAAATCTCATTAAATTCCTTATAGCTAACATATATTGTTTCATTTGGTCCTACCTTGACATTATAGGGATCCCGCCAAAAATCACTACTCACAAGCTGAGCCTGGATCCAAAGTTCTACCCGGTCAAATAGAAAAGGAGGCCTCGGTCCGAAGTTAAGCATGCATTCATCAAAGATGAGGTATCTAAACTCCTTAAAATAGAGTCCATTTGGGAGGTTAAGTACCCGGATTGGTTAGCAAACGTAGTGGTAGTCCCTTAAAAGGGGAATAAATTAATAATGTGTGTGGACTACAAAGACTTGAATATGGCATACCCAAAGAACTCTTTCCCTTTGCCCAATATCGATCGCGTGATCTATTCAATAGCCGGCTACGAGATTCTCAGTTTTATCGATGCCTATTCCGGGTGCAACCAAATTTGGATGGGCTCGGGAGATCGGTAAAAAATGTCCTTCATCACTAAGTATGACACATAATGTTACAATATAATGCCATTCAGACTAAAAAATGTGGTGCCACTTACCAACGCCCGGTGAATCGGATGTTCGAAGAGCAAATAAGAAAATCAATGGAGGTTTGCATTGACAATATGTTAGTTAAGTCCTTGTGAGTATATGACTTTTAAAACATTTGTAGGAAACGTTCAACATACTGAAGAAATACAGTATGAAGCTGAACCCGGAGAAATGCGCATTTCGAGTCGGGTCTGGGAAATTTCTGGGATTCGTGGTGTCTAACCAGAGAACCAAGATTAATCCTCACAAGATCAATGCCATCGAGGACATCACCATTGTGGACAATGTCAAGGCCATTCAAAGGTTAAGCGGGCGCATAGCCGATTTGAGTCGATTCATCTCAAGGTGCTCCGATAAGATCCATAGGTTTTTCTCACTGTTGAAAAAGAAGAATAACTTCTCATGGACCCTGAAGTGCAAACAAGCCTTGGACTTACTGGTACCTCTCGAGCTGTCACGCCCCGAAACTGGGGGCGAGACTGGCACCCGGTGCCTTACCTATCCTTGCGTACCAACTTGCGGCTAAGGGACTCTGAACATATAATACCATACTTTGACCATGGGCCACATTGTAAGACAATTGCGAATGCTTACTAAACATCAATATAATACTAGGTCAATAAAGCCGTAATAATTACTACAACTGGCAAACCAACAAATTATACATAAAAGGCTTGCAAGCCCAAAATACTGCACTAACTGACGGAAATGTCTACAAGCCTCTATTGATGGATATACTGTGATAGGAACATGGCCTGATATACTCATATCATATATACATATATACACAAGATATACATAAGGCTCTAGAATCGGCAACTCCGAAGGGCATGGAGCTTACCGATCAAGGTAACACCTAATGATGAGGTCTACCTATCTGTCTGTCTGAACCTGCGTGAATGAAATGCAGCGCCCCCTAAAAGGGATGTCAGTATGAAATAATGTACAGAATATGTAAGGCAATATACTGAAAGGTGAAACTGAACTGATAATATAATAAATGAAAGCAACTGAGAGTCAAAGATAATCTGAAGATATGCTTACCTGCTGATACTGACTCAACTCTGTCAATATAGTAAGTAAAATAGATCGGCCTTATAAGGATCAGTATATACATAACTGCTATGTCGTAGTAGGCTCGCTCATAGGCGCTCGGCTATACTAGGCTTTGTATCTCGACCAACATGTCTCGCTCATAGACGCTCGACCACAATAGGCTCGGTATATACCTTACCATCTGATCAGAGGTTGCCTAATGGGGTCCTGCCCATCGATTATAGCTCGTTGGTAATAAAAATACTGTAATACTGTATATATAGGCTCTCTGATATCTTGATTGGAATAAGACAATACTCAATTGAATATGAAGTCCCGACAAGGGAGAATTATGAGACTAGGATAATGTATATAAATTCGGGAGTATGAACTTCTCTTTATGCCTCGTTATCAAACACACGTAATTACGAGATCATACCAAAATGAAGAAAGGTCTTAGCCTTAACATACCTGAACTGATTCTCTTTTGCGAAAATACGTAACTACAGATGGAAGTAGGAAAAAATCCGTATGATATTTTTAAGAAATATTGTAACGGGCTTTCTTTGAATTAGCATTTCACGTTGGATCTTGTAGCATTTCAGAGAAATTTCATGTTGGATCATTGTCATTTCTCTTTTGATGGTGTAGGAATGTTATTTGGCTTAATTTTTGAAAGGTCCTATACCTTACTAATAAAGAGACCAAGCATTCTTATGTGTAAACAAGGTATCACTTTGTCTTATGACTCATTTTGTAAAATTTGCCACTTTGGCTTAGCTTGTGCCATGTGGCAGTCCCAAAAAGACCCTTATCCACTTAATACCATAATTATCTCTATCATTAATTAATTATCCACATAATTAAGAATTATCTCAAATTACATAGAATACTATTCACTTTATACATCTTACTATCATGGTCATGTGGTACCTTGTGTGACATTAGTACATAAATACGGGGTATTATAGCTTGGACCGTATTTTATCCCAAATTGCCAAACTTCGATGTAATTTATTTTCTTTGATTTTCTTACCCTCTCACCTTCACGAATTTACTTATACCTTGTTTGAAATAGCATAATACCTATAATCTCAAAATAATCTCATTCCCGAGCTTACGTCAATTAACTTACGATGAAACTTTAACGTACAAAAATGCGGGATGTAACATCTTATTTTCGAGCTCTCCTCAGTTTCTTTGTGGCGTACTTTCACGTATGAAAATATGAGGTGTAACATCATTACCCCCCACCCCCCGGAACATTCATCCTCAAATGTTGATTGATGCACTTATCATTCTTATAACCCATAACTCTTGCGAATACTTTAGTACTCCTCTTACCATCTAGGCAACTGTTCTTTGAATAAGTCCAAAGGCCAGGGCATTCCCCCCTTTAGGCCTCTTTATTATACCATGACTTGTGGTCGGAATCCTTTCAATCTCGTAACTGTTGTTGCTTCTGTCATGCAGCGTGTATGACTTTTTCCTTGTATGTGTGCCTTTGCGACTCTTCCCTTCAGCTTTTAGCCAATCTCTAGGCCTCACTTTGGGAACATATGCAGAACTTGAGAAGATGTCCCTCTAGGCATCTATAGGTATATTTAAGTTCTTCACTCGGTACTTTGTTGAACTTGCGAATATTACTACATCTTGTTTCATAGACCCAGTTATCTATCCGCATAATTTTACCGTATCTAGGTAGGTCATACTATACCATAACTCTTTCATCGATTTATCATTGCTGGAGTCTGCTACCAGATTCCAACTTACTGTTGTTTCTTATGTCATATGTATAAATCTAAGTCCTTTAATGCTTCTTCATTACTGTTCATCTTAAGAATGACGACCTAATCTCAACTCATACTTTGTGACTTTTGTCCATCCATTATGATTCACCTTAATATTGGTCTACAATATACCACTGATAACTTGAAACTTCTTACGTAATACCTTGCCGCTAGGGCTTATGTTGCATCGAGGAATATTTGAAGTGATTTCCATAATCGTATTTTATAGTATCTCAATGTGATTCACCTTCTGAGGGTATTCTATTCTCATGCCATCCGCGAAATCTTTTCTCCTTCTCCTCTTTTTTTTCCAAATAATTATTCAATCGAAGGCCCAAACTTCATCTTTTATCTGTCACAATTATACTCTCCTTTTATTACCAGGTCAACATTTCATTTCTTCTAAATGCTACTAGTCTTAGACTTATTTGAGCTCATTCAGGCTATACTGAGCTTTATATAATTTAGAGAATCTACCAGCTACTCTTTTTACTCTCTTAACTAGACCTCTCGATACCTAGAAACCATAGGCTACAAGATATTCCACTGACGATGCCGCTATCATTCTTGGATATTGAATCCCCACACTTCTAGCATTCTATCCGAAGTATGGATTATTCACAACCTTATGCATTTGAGTATCTTGTACGTTTTTCACCTTTACCTTACTTACCTTAAAATCTCGCATCACATCTTCTATCTCCTTCATGACCTCCCTTCCATATAGGTATAGTTCACATCCACAACTTGAACTTCTATTATAATACTTGCACCTTTTCACATGATTTGATGAGAGCTTTATACTGACTTCTTATGAGGCTAGTATTCTTCTAACTGGACGTATGATATTAAGAGTGATTCTGCAATGTTCTCAATCACGTTGTCCATAATTTTCTGATTTACTTAGTTGATGCATCTCTTTACATTCATGTTTCCTCTAATCAACCTTTATTTATGCTTAAGCTATCTTCCGATCTGCGGCTATGGTATTAATTATTACTTTAGCCCTTCATGTACTCTATGTAATATCTCGGATACAATCATGTAACAATTTAATCCTTTGTTTATGCCCTGGGCCCAAGTCTTTCTTTTAACTTATACCGGGTCTCTATGGTTATATGATTGTCAACATATATGCTGCATGGATAATACTCCAAACTCTTAAGTGGAGCTAACTTTGGATTATTGATCGAATACTTCCTTTTGTTCCTTCTCAGCTTCCTTTAAACGTAGGCTATTACTTCTTCTAGTTGTTCTGCCGCTTGTTGCGTGCCTACTTAGCTTATCTAAGTTCCCATGTGTACTAAAATTTTTGTGCAACTCATGTGATCTCAATTATTACTTTTGATTTTACTCCCCGTTCATTAGCCACGATAGGTGCCACTTTCTTATGGAGTATATACAATATTATTTTGAGACTGTTGTTATAAGACCATTTCGTCTTTAGGTCACTGAGTTTAGGTTGAAGCCTTCTTCCTTATTTTCCTTAGCTAGTCTTTCATTTTAGTACTTAGGGAAGACCCTCTGACTCTTGTAAAGTTGTAAAGTTGTGAGCTTATTACATTGTATACTTGACGGACCTTCTGATGTCCTTCCTTGCCTATACTTATCCGTAGTTACTTACCTCCATGCCCTTGTGCTTGTAGGTTGCTTCTGAACTAATATTTTGACTATCTTCCCAGTGGAACTCTTTTTTATTTCCGTAACACTCATATGGTACCTTTTTAACTTCCCCAACTCCTATATGAATATATCTCAAATATTATAATGTCATAACTGCGAGGGTGAATTCCCAATATTAGGGTTCACTCTGTTTATCTTGCACGATCTATTGATTTGTCTGTATCCTCTTATCTAGCAATAACTAGGCTCTTCTTAAATCAACTATTAACCACTCGTTGGCCCACTCTCCTATCAATATTCCTTGTAATCTTTCTTGGCTTATTTCCTTTATCTTAACTTACCTCTCGCACTAGCTCCTTATTTATCAGACAAGAACCCTTACTTCCTTTCCTTGACGTCACGTTTGTGTAATGTTCTGTAATCGTAGCATATCTGTAGGATTTGAATAAATTCAATTTCATCCCTTTCTCATTTTTATCGCAATATTTCTTTCCCATTTCATAGTTACTAGAACCACCTAATTCTGACTTAATATCATGTCACTCTATATTCCTCCCTTCAGGGGAGTACTAAGATTTAGTGCTACGATAATTTACGTATAGATGTTTTACCTCTTCATCTTTGGCATCTTTTCACGTCATTGATGATCCTTACTCACCTTGCAGTAATCCTTATGTACCAAGGGTAACAAAATTCCTTATTCGCGAGGGTGATACTTAGTATAACTAGCACATTTGGTCCCTTAAGCTTAACTTCGCTCACATTTCTTGCTTTAGGGAAGCGTCTTCTTGAATGGACATTCTCTGAATTTTTCACGAATCTTCTTTTGTTGTACCTTCTACTATCGCCGGAACAAAATCTAAAATTCTCACGAACTGACTATTATCAAATCATCCAGCCCCTAATTCATGCTTAGTTTATCTTGTTCATCAGTTCATACTGACTTCTATTACTCTGGGATCTAAATTTTCCTTCTGGTAGTTGTGTTAGAGTCACAAACTTATTTCTTGAAATGAGGATATGACTTTATAGCCTATACTCTTTTGTTGTCTCAAGGCCTATCACCTCTCATCTTTTCCTTCACTTAACTACAGACTTTGTAATATTGTCATCTTTTTGGATCTAGCGTTGTCATCCATGTATCACATCTTACTCATAATGCTTCATTATCACTCTTCTTATGTCTTTGCTAACATTTATGCCTATCACCTTATTCTGAAAACTCTAACAAGACATTTTTTTTGCTTTTAGCTCCCCTTTGCTCTATTCAATGTCTCTTCGGGTTGCTCAACGTTCTCGCTCTCCTGGGGACGGAAGCAATACTAAGGTAATATTTATCTTTTCTAGGATTCCAGTGCCTGTCTTTGTAGTACTCATATCTAGCTGTACTATTTTAGAGTGCACTATATACGTATCTCACAAGGAGATCTATTAGCAGATTTGCAATATCCTTTGGAAACGTCAACTAATATGTTTACAGTGAAAATGGTAACAACAATTAGATTTGTAAATAGGATTCTAAAAATACGTGATCTATTCCCGACCAGTTTTTAAGGGTGGTTGGTGCTAAAATGTGAAGTAAAATGGTAAAGATCGAGTTAGCCAAAGCAGTAATCGAACTAGTAAGGGGACGTTTTCGAGGCACAAAGCAGGCAAGTAGGTACCTCGAAGCTGAGCCTCGAGCTTATCTTGGGCTTATCGAGGATCATCGGGAGGGGGATAACAAGCAAAGATATAAATAAGTAAGGCTTTATACTACTAATCTTGATCCAAATAATGAAGAACAAACGAAGAAAATAATGAAGTGCTAAGGCGACCTCGAGATTGATGAAGGCAGATATCTTAGAAGAAAGAGAGAGAGAGAGATTATTGCATTCTGGAGAAGTGGAGCAACATCAGTCTGTCCTATTGAAGGCGGGGACCCTCTTAATATGGGCAGAGGATGCCTTACAATATTAAACGTGGTAAATAGCGATACAAGGATAGCCTGGCTAGATTCAACACCTCAGAATAGACCTTAGGTATGTCGCCCTTTTCAGGTCAGATTGTGTGACTCGGGAGCCTCCCCTTAACTTGCCATGGCCTGTTGTGACGGTCGGAGCGAAATCAATTCTTAGGCGAACCTCGAAGATGGACTCTAGCCTTAGCTCCGAACCTCGAGGGGTATCGGGCTCCCGTATTCACCAGATATAGATAGTCTCCACATTTATTTAGAGCAAAAGGTGTCGGGGAGTGATTAGAAATGATTCAGAACTCCTGCTTCCCTCGGCATCCCTGAGAATGGTTACGGGCTAAAAAAGCTATACCGTGGGCGTCACTACTGCGAACTCCACTATTGACTGCGGCGGTTGGCTCTCTTTAATGTACCCATGATGCCTTTATAAAAGCTTGATTCCTCCCATCTGGATTCCATTCAGAACCTCTTTTGTGAAGTCCGTCTTTCTGCTTCTCCGTGCTTTATCCTTAGGAGCATGACCCTTTTCACTTTCCTTCTTTTCTTGAGATTTTTCAAGGATGGCGAACATTTCTACAGCTGCTTTCCACGAGATGGCGGGCTCGTCATCCTTATTATTCTCTCAAGGTGAAGTGATGGCTCCTCCCCATATCGAGGAGTAAGTCCCGGGATCCTTCGCGATGACTTCAGATTTCAGGGTCAAAAGACCATCTTCGAAGCCAGGATATCGCGAACCAGTAACTCGATACATCAACTCCATAACGGATATAGGGAGAGTGAAAGCCGATTGCAACTAGGGGGATGCTGTGATCATGGAGATACCTGCTCGGGATGAAGACATTACAGCTTATAGGGTTGGTTTCCTGAGCGTGTATACCTACCCATTTACTCAGGGATCGGCGGGACCGTCCTTGCCTCTGATAGATCCTGTGATCCTCGATTTCTGTCGGAGTTACCAGGTAACTCAGGCTCAAATCCATCCTTCGTTCTGGCACGTGGTTTATATGATCAGACATAATTCGAGCATGATAGAGGGGATGCCCTTCACTTTAAATCACCTAATCCGGATGTACAGCCCTCGCCTACTTTGTGGAGGCTTAATCAAGCTTCGTCGTCGAGCCTCGAGATCTCGTTTCTCATGTACTAAGGAGTTAAAGGATGATGGGTGGTTGAGTCAATTTGTCCAAGTGAGGATGACCGATTTGATCCCGACGTGAGGAATACCATTTCCCAAAAAGTGGAATATCGCGCGTAAGTAAATGCAGGGCTTCTACTCCCCTTTGATGGTTTTTCCTTGTGTTTCTAACTCTGTCGTTTCTTCTATGCCCTTTTAGCTGAGGCTGTCTACCCTGGGGCGGTGTCGGATCTGCGATATTTGGTCGGCCATTTATACTTGGCTTGCCCGTATAACGATTATGCATGGCGGGATCTGTCCCGAGCTCGATGGGAGGCAAAAGACCATGGTAAGTCTCGAGATTTTGGCACATCCACACACTTCATTGCAATTTGTTGCTGACGACTTTTTCGTTTTTGCGCTTTTAACCCTTATACTTATGCAGGTTTGGGAGGGGTATTACTGATGAAGGAAGTGTCGCCCACCGAAGGGGATATCCAAATGCCTGATAAGGAGAAGAAAAGGCAGAGGGATGCTCCGATCGATCTTCCGGGGCCGAAGAGGACCAAAATTGAGGAGTCCAAGGTCGGCTTATCGATTCTGGCCGCAGGCGCGGTGGGAAATCCTTGTGCTGAAGGTGAGGGAGAAAATAGCCCTTTGGCACCCTCTGAAGATCGTTCGTAATTGGCTGTTCCTCGGGTCAAGGAGATGAATGCCTGTGGATAGGAGTCTGATACTGTTGCGGCCCATTTTCATAGTGTCGAGGCAACGGATGGAGTATCGAGTACCAGTTTTGATTCGGTAGGTGGCCGAAGTCCTTTGTGCACGGGGATGTCTTCAGCAGGAAGCTTGAAGGAGCTTCGATCAGGGGCCCAAAACGAACGGGGGTCGGACATTCAAACTGGCCCTGTTGGCTCATTAGTTATCATCGACTCCCCTAAGAGGGGATCCCCTTAACCTCTCGGAGTGCGAGATGAATTTTGTAAGGACCTTCCCGAGGTGGGTGCAGTGGTCGAAGATGAAGGCATAGTTGGGGGTCTGGCAATCGTCCTCGAGGGTAGCTCTAGAGTCGACGCTCCCTCTATTTTTGGTAAGATGGGGTAGGCTTTGCGCGCGGGTAAACTCCTTCATCCTCTTTCTGTTGCTTCGGGCCGTTCTAATCTTTATTTTCTTAACCTTTTATGCTTTTTCAGGTTGAAATACTTTACAGCCAAACCCTTGCCCAGTATCAGGATGAGGTGAGCCACCGCGAGCATGAGAAAGTCATTTTGACCGAACAGGTTATTCATCCTTCGTTTCTGCTATTTTTGAGCTTCCGTGGGAGTCTATTGCTTTTAAATTTTGGGCCCCAACTTATGCAGTTTAAGAAGGAGACGCTTTTACTGAAAAGGGAGCTTCGGGCCAGGGATGCTGAAATTCTCGAGCTCAGCTGTCGTGTAGATAAGGTGACTTCTGAGAGGGACAGCCTTACAAAGAGGGTTTCCTTGGTTGAGTGCCATCTTTGAGATGCGAAGGAGGATAGTGGGAAGCACAAGGATCTCCATTCCGGGCTGGTGGCCACACTATTTCGGATCAGAGCCGAGGCCGAGACGCTTGTATCTTTACATAAGGAAGAAGATGCCACTGAAGATTTCTGCGTGGAAAGGCCCTCGGAGTGGCAAGCCCGGCTTTGCCTCGAGCCACAAATCATGTTTGGCTAGACCCTCAAAGGTTAGACGCTGAGGGCACATTGGAAGGAGGCTCGAGCTGTGTTAGAAGTAGGGGTGGATCTCCGGAGAGAGGGGACGCAGCTGAGAAGGGACCGTCCGGGGATTTGCAGGCGCCTTGATGCGACCTTTCGAGGCCGTCAGTTTAGTTGTAAGCTTAGGTTATATAGCTTTTTCCTTTGTTTTCCTTGTTTGTATATAGAGTTTTTATTTCGGCATGTGTACAAAAAGAATAATCTCATGAATTTATTCCCCTTGTCGGTGAGACCTTTGAACCTGTAGTGTAGTTATAGCCTTTTTCGGACAAGTTGACGCAATCCCCATCGAGAGTGGCCGTGGGGGTCATGTGCCTCCGCGCTCTTTCTATTTTTTCATTTATTTTGGGACCCGATTCCTGAGTTGCACTATGATTCGTGCTATAATTGATCCCCGAGCTTCTAGGTTTCCCTGATTGGTAACGATGGTATCAGTGTCGCATCTTCAGGTGTCTTGCAACTTTCTTGGAGCCACTCTTAGAATCGAGAATCCGATTCGTGCTTGATATACTCTGGGCCCTGCTTGTTCGAGTTTGGAGTTGATGGCCTTTGTGACGTGCCCTTTGGCATGCTGTAATTTTTGGGTCCAGTCTCCGAATTGCACCGCAATTTGGGCTATAATTGACCTTTGATCTTTCCGGAGATTCCGATTGGCGGCAGGAGTATCATGTCTCGCCCTTGGGTGTATTATAATTGTTTGGGTCCAGTCCCTGAGTCGCATCGTGACTCGAGCTGTGATCAACCCTCAAATATTATTGAGCATTCGGTCGATGATAGCAGCCTTTCTATTGTGCCCTTCAGGCGTATTGTGGTTGATTTATTCCCGGGTTAAGCCTTTGAGTCGGGATCCGACTTGATCTTAACTTACCCTTAAGCCCACTCGAGATGGCAACAATGGTTTTTATTTTCTGCCCTTGGGCGTTTGGCGACTTTCTGGGTCCAGTCTCCGAGCCGGGTTGCGGCTCGAGCTGTATTTGACCCCTTGATCATCCCGGAGGTTCTGGTTGGTGATAGCAGCATCGATGTCACGCTCTTGGAAGTATTATGATTTTTGGGTCCAGTCTTCGAGTCACATTGCGACTTAAGCTGCAATCGACCCTCAAATCTCATTTGAGCTCTCGACTAGCGATGGCGGCCCTTCTGTTGCTTGGTCATTGTGACCTTCTAGTATGGGGCTCGGAGGCTTGCTTAGCCGGCGATAATGGCACTTACATTGTTTGGTCGTGGAGACCTTTTAATATGAGGCTTGGAGGCTTTGCTTAGGTTAACTATTTTGTATCTGGTCTCCGAATCGGGTATGATTCGAGCTCACTTTAATCCTCAAGTTGTCAATTTTTAAGTTGGCGATAATGGCTCTTATGATGTATGGTCATAGAGACCTTTTGATGTGAGGCCCGGAGGCTTATTTAGCCGGCGATAATGCCACTTACACTGTTTGATATGAGGCCCGGAGGCTTTTTGTAGTCTTTTTTTCCTCTTGTTAAGGTCTTATTGATTATTTTTCCTGACCCATCATCGATTCTGAAAGAACCTCGATTTTAAGTCGTAGTCGGTGATGTTTCGAGCACCTCAGAAGGTTCATAGCTCGTAGGTTGAGTAGATTCACCTTTTGAGATTTTGGAGCCGACGTGGTCGGGACTCATTTTTTGCCTGTTGAGGGAAGCCTATTTTTAATCGGTTCTTTCCGAAGTAGATTCGGAGGATATTTTAGCAACAATCAGGCGTCCCTGAGTCGCATTTTTTGGGCTGAAGCAGCCATTTTCACCGGAGTCATGTGAGTTTTGTTGGGGCCATTTTTGATCTCGAGAAGTAGTTTTAGGCGTCTACACCTCGGGTATACCCTTTAGGGATTCTTACAAATGCGACGTATAGCCTAAAATGCGGGATTTTTCATGCCTGTTGAGGTCTTACAGTTTGCCATGCCTGTAGAGGTCTTACAGTGTGTGGAGAATAGATCTAGTTGTGCCGAGGCTACCCGCTAGGGTCTTACAATTTTGAATTTTCCAGTATGTGGCGATTGGCAATGATTTTCTGAGTCTCCAAGTTCTGCTCAAGCTTGAAGATAGCTTTTGGCGAAATCGGGGTTGCATTACGGGGGCTTTGTGAGCCTGGAGTTCCGACCCCGAGGTAGGGTGGATGCTGAATTGTTTTAAGTCTTCGAGTATCTCGGGATGTATTTGATGGAGATGCTTTTGTCATGAATATGCAAAAAATAACCTTATTCGAAGTAAGGTGCCAAGAAACATTCTTTATTGATTAGCGTAAATATAAGCCGTGGATACATACTGCCCTATTGCTGCGAGCTCGGCCTGCATAGGTATGACTCTTCGGGTCGTTGGCCCTGTGCATTACCTCCCGTCAGAGTGCCACTCATCATTTTTGCTTGAGCCGGGCCAGTTGTAACAGAGATCCCGTAGGCCCGGTTGGTGCGGCCGCCGGCTGGATGAAAATCCTATTCGACAAGAGGACTATTCTGGAATGAAAAAAGAAAAAGAGAAAATAGAGAGAGAGAGAGAGAGAGAGAGAGAGAGAGAGAGAGAGAGAGAGAGAGAGAGAGACGATAGAGGAAGAAAAGGCATTTTTCTCAAGGGCTCCTATGGGGCTTCGTGATAGGACAACCTAGCAGTAATATCGCTTAAGCATTGATATATTCCAGTTGCTCGGGAGTTGTTCGCCTTATAAGGTGCTTAGCTTGTAGGAGCCTTTGCCCACTATATCGAGGATTTGGTATGGTCCTTTCCAATTTTGGCCCAGCTTTCCTTCATTCGGATTTCCGGTGTTGAGGGTAACCTTACTTAGGACCAAGTCTCCGATTCCAAAATATTAGAGGTTCATCCTTCTGTTGTAGTACCTTTCGATTTTATGCTTCTGGGCGGCCACTCGGACAAGTGAGGCCTCCCGTCTTTTGTCGAGCAGTTCGAGAGCCATTTCCATGGCCTCGTAATTGGACTCCTTACTGGCGTGCCGAAATCTAGCGCTTGGTTCTCTGACCTCTACCAGTATTAGTGCTTCAGCACCATATACTAGGGAGAAAGGTGTTTCCCCCGTTCTTGATTTTGGGATCGTTCGGTACGCCCATAGTACTTCGGGCAGCATTTCTCGCCACTTCCCTTTGGCGCTCTCCAACTTTTTCTTCAGTTTTTGAATGACGGTTTTATTTGTGGATTAGGCCTGACCGTTTGTGCACGGGTGGTATGGTGTAGAAAGGATTCTTTTGATTTTGTTGTCTTCAAGGAACTGTGTCACCTTGCTCCCGATGAAATGCCTCATGTTGTCGCATGTTATTTCGGATGGGATCCCGAACCGGCGTATGATGTGTTCCCATATAAAGTTGACAACTTCCTTCTCTCTTATTTTTGTAAGGCCTGTGCTTCCACCCATTTTGAAAAGTAATCAGTCATAAACAGAATGAAACGAGCTTTACCTGGTGCTGTCGGCAAAGGGCTGACGATGTCCATTCCCCATTTCATAAAGGGCCATAGTGATAAGACGGAGTGTAGCTGTTCGTTGGGTTGGTGGATCATGGGGGCAAATCTCTGACATTTGTCGCATGCCTGGACGAACTCCTTGGCGTCTTTTTCCATGCTGTCCCAGTAGTATCCTGCTCTGATTACCTTTCGGACTAGGGAGTCCGCCCCGGAGTGGTTTCCGCAGGTGCCCTCATGGATCTTCCGGAGCTCATAGTCCGTTTTGCCCAGTCCCAGGCATACCGCTAGGGGTCTGTCAAACGTCCTCCTGTACAGGGCCCCGTTTTCGTTGAGTGAGAATCGAGCCACTTTAGTTTGCAAGGCCTTCGATTCTTTCGGATCAGCGGGAAGGTTTCCATCCTTCAGATAAACGACGTATTTATTTCTCCAATCCCATGTCAGACTGGTGGAGTTGATTTCTGCGTGTCCTTCATCGACCATGGATTTGAGCAATTGGACAACAGCTCAGGGGAGCAGCTATTCTTCCTCGGTGGATGACCCCAGGTTGGCCAAGGCATAGGCCTCGTTATTCTTCTCTAGGGGCACATGGTTTAAAGTCCATTCTTTGAAGCGGCGCAACGTGACTTGGATCTTATCCAGATACCTCTGCATCCTGTCTTCCCGGGCTTTGTAGCTCCTGTTCACTTGACTTACTATGAGGATCGAATAATATTTTGCCTCGATGACCTTGGCTCCCAAGCCGTTGGCCAATTTCAAACTTGCAATCATAGCCTCATACTCGGCCTTGTTGTTAGTTAGCTTTGTGGTTTTTATGGACTGTCGGATTATGCCGCTGATGGGAGGCTTTAGGACTATACCAAGTCCGGATCATCTGATGTTTGTGGCACTGTCTGTGAACAGGGTACATACCCCAGAGGACTTTCCTGATTTAAGCAAAAGCTCCTTTTCTACCTCGGGAACGAGGGATGGCGAAAGCCGGCCACGAAATCCGCCAGGATTTTGGATTTGATAGTCGTCCGAGGTTGAAATTTGATATTGTATCCTCCGAGTTCGATGGCCCATTTGTCCAGCCGAACCGATAGCTCGGGTTTGTGAAGTATGTTCCGAAGATGGTAGGTCGACAAGACGCAAATGCGGTGACACTGGAAGTAAGGCTTCAGCTTGCGCGAGGCACTTACTAGTGCGAGTGCCAATTTTTCTAGGTGGGGTAACTGAGTTTCGGCGTCCCCCAAGGTTCAGCTAACGTAATACATTGGAAATTATGTACCTTGCTCTTCACGAACCAAGACACCGCTTACCGCTATTTCAAACAGAGCCAGGTACAGGTACATTATTTCATCCTCTTTGGGTGTGTGTAGAGGGGGCGGGCTGGATAGGTACCGTTTCAGTTCTTCCAAGGCATGTTGGCATTCCGTATTCCATTCAAAGTTGTTCCTCCTTTTGAGCAGGGCGAAGAAGTGATGGCTATTGTCCGACGACCTTGATATGAACCTTCCCAAGGCCGCAATCCGTCCTTTCCGCCGTTGGACGGCTTTAATATTGTTGACCGTTGTGATTTCCTCAATGGACTTTATTTTATCGGGGTTGATCTCGATCCCCTATTTGAGACCACAAAGCTCAGAAATTTGCCCGAACGTACTTCGAAGGCACACTTTTCGGGGTTGAGCTTCATGTTGTAGCTTCTGAGGATGTCAAAAGTTCCCTGTAAATGGGTCAAATGGTCCTCTACGCGCAGGGATTTAACTAACATATCGTCAATGTATACTTCCATCGATTTTCCTATTTGGTGCTTGAACATCTTATTAACTAGACGTTGGTACATTGCTCCTGCATTTTTTAATCTGAAAGGCATCACGTTATAGCAATATGTACCATACTTTGTGATGAATGAAGTCTTTTCCCTATACTCGGGGTTCGTCTAAATCTGATTGTACCCGGAGTAGGCATCGAGGAAGGTGAGGGTCTCGTGGCTGGTCGTGGCATCGATCAAACGATCAATGTTTGGCAGCGGGAAAGAATCTTTAGTGCGTGCTTTGTTTAAATCCTTATAATCTACGCACATTCTTAGCTTATTTCCTTTTTCGGCACTATCACTAAGTTAGCTAGCCATTCGGGATATTTTACCTCCCTGATGGACCCGATTTTTAAGAGTTTCGTTACCTTCTCTTTGATGAAAGCGTGCTTTACCTCGGACTGCAGTCTCCTCTTCTTCTTTACGGGTTTGAATTTGGGATCGACACTCAGCCGGTGGGATGTTATTTCTGGTGGAATACCTATCATATCTAGGTGGGATCAAGCAAAGCAGTCGATATTGTTACTAAGGAATTGAATTAACCTTATCCTGCGTTTAGGGGTTAACCCCGTACCCAGGTATACCTTGTGATTCGGGAGGTTATCGATCAGAACAACCTGTTCCAATTCTTCGAATATCGATTTGGTTGCATTCGATTCTTTGGGGGTGATGAAGGTTCGGTGGGCAAAGAAATCTTCCTCATTGTCTCCGACAGTTTGCATGCATTTTTCTTCGTTTGAGGCCGAGCGTATGGGGGTCGACGCCTCATGGTGGACCGCAAACATTTATCTTGCTGCCCGTTGTTCTCCATGTATGGGGAACCTTACCACCTGGTGCAAGGTCGAGGGTACTGCCCTCATATAGTGTATCAGAGGCCTACCAAGCAAAGCGTTGTACCTCATGTCACCGTCGATGACCTGAAATTTGGTGCTCTGGGTTGTGCCAGATGTGTCGATTGAGAGGGTGATTTCTCCTTTCATTTCTTTCCCGGTCATGTTGAAACCGTGGAGGATTCTTGGAATGATATTAATCTGATTGAGCAATCCCAGTTGTTCTATTATGCCTGACCTAATTATGTTGGCTGAGCTGCCCTGGTCCACGAGCACGCGCTTTATCCTCATGTTATTCAAGAGAAATGAGATTACCAGCGTGTCGTTATGTGGTTCCCCTATGGCCTCGAGGTCCTCCTCAGTGAATATGAGGGTTTCTTCGGGTAAGAGCTTTCGGGTCGGACCTTCTGTAGCAGATGTTTTTGTTCGCTTGGACATGAGGCCTTGGAGATCATTAGATCCTCCGATAATCATGTGGATACCATGTTGGGGGGCCTTCTTTTGCGCTCGGATTGAACCCGGGGGTGCGCCGGACTCCGGGTTGATCGGGTCTATTCCCCTGTCGCTCTTGAGATCTCTGCTTCTCATTTCCCCAATCGAGCAGAATATTCAATCCTAAAAGCGAAGATTTCGGGTAAGAAGAAGTGTGAAAGATATCATGCGTTTAAGTGACGAAAATAACAAAAGAATAATCACCATTATTTTTAGCCCCATGGTGGGCGCCAAACTGTTTACCGTAAAAATGGTAACAACAATTAGATTTATAAATGGGATTCTAAAAATACGTGATCTATTCCCGAGCCAGTTTATAAGGGTGGTTAGTGCTAAAATGTGAAGTAAAACGGTAAAGATCGAGTTAGCCAAAGCAGTAATCGAACCAATAAGGGGACGTTTCCCGGGCGCAAAGCAGGCCAGTGGGTACCTCAGAGCTGAGCCTCGAGCCTATCTCGGACTTATCGAGGATCGTCGGGAAGGGGATAACAAGCAAAGATATAAATAAGTAAGGCTTTATACTACTAATCTTGAGCCAAATAATGAAGAACGAATGAAGAAAACAATGAAGTGCTAAGGCGACCTCGAGGTCGATGAAGGCGGATATCTTTGAAGAAAGAGAGAGAGTGTGAGATATTATTGCATTGTGGAGAAGTGGAGCAACATCAGTCTGTCCTATTTAAGGCAGGGACCCTTCTTATATAGGCAGAGGATCCCTTACAATAAAAACGTGGTAAATAGCGATAGTACAGGGATAACCTGTCTAGATTCAACACCTCATAATAGACCTTAGGTATGTTGCCCTTGTCAGGTCGGATTGCGTCTCTCGGGAGCCTCCCCTTAGCTTGCCATGGCCTGCTGCAACGGTCAAAGCGGAATCAATTCTTAGACAAACCTCGAAGATGGACTTTGGCCCTGGCTCCGAACCTCGAGGGGTATGACCGAGGGATGATCTTTTGATGTAGAATTCAGGCTCCCGGATTCACCGGACACATAACACAAACAATCCATCCACCATTTTGGGTTACTTTAATCCCATCCGGATTCTGATATCCCGTCCTTTTCTTAACCTACACCCTTTAGCCCCATAGGGCATAACTAAGATGGGTGTGTCCAATTATACATACCTTTGTTATTGTTGAAGGTAACTTAAAATTCTTATATCTCTCTTCCTGAGCGGTAAGTAACTTCATTAACTGGGCACCTCATACCCTTCTTCACCTTGACTTTTTTTTTTCTTACTTGTTAAACTTGTATCTACCTTCTGATTCTCTCGCTGCTTTTTACCATAAGGGTGGATAGATATTCTTGCCTTAAGGATCCTTATCAAGAAGCTCTACATGTCATAGTACACACATGTTCTACCGAAGACCTTACATTTGCTCATCATAAGAATCATGAAAAATAGAGTTCCTCTAACTTAACTTTTCCACATCTACATGCAACCTCTTACAAATTATCTTTCTGAATGTAGGTATCTCCGTGCTACGAATAAAATAGAAATTAGGAGTTCGATTTCTTACAATTGAGCTCTACCACACGATTTAGAGTAAGAAGACAGATTAAAGGTCCAAAATGCCCTGTAGCCCCTTGCTTATAAGTGTGGTGCATTACACACCCATAAACAAGACTCTACTAGACATTGCTTGTAGACTCCCTAGGACGAAACTTCTTTGATACCACTTTTGTCACGTCTCAAACCTGAGATGTGAGACTGGCACCCGATACCTCACTTATCCTTGCATACTAACTTGCGACTGGGGGACTCTGAACATATAATTTCATACTTTGTCCATGGGCCACATTGCAAGAAAATTGCTAATACTGACTAAACATCAATATAATACCGGGTCGACAAAGTCGTCATAACTACTACAACATGCAAACTAACAAAATATATATAAAAGGCATGTAAGCCCAAAATACTGCACTAACTGACAGGATGTGTCTACAAGTCTCTACTGATGCACATACTGTGATCGGAACATGGCCCCGATCTACTCATATCATATATAAATATATACACAAGATGTACACAAAGCTCTATACCTAGCAACTCCGAAGGGTATGGAGCTTAACGATCAAGCTGAACTCGGGCAACACCTAATGAGGAGGTCTACCCATCTATATGTCTGAACCTGCATGCATGAAATGTAGCTCCCCTAGAAAAGGAACGTTAGTATCAAATAATGTATCGAGTATGTAAGGTAATATACTGAAAGATGAAACAGAAACTGAACTGATAATATAATAACTAAAAGCAACTGGAGTCAAAGATAATCTGAAGATATGCTTACCTGTTGATACTGACTCAACTCTCTCAATATAGTAAGTAAAATAGTTGTCCGGCCTTATAAGCCTCGGTATGTATATAACTGCTCTACCATAGTAGGCTTTCTCATAGGGCTCGACCATACTAGGCTCTGTATCTCGACCAACTGGGCTCGCTCGTAGGCGCTCGGCCACAGTAAGCTCGGTATATAACTTACCATCTACTCAGAGGTTGCCCAATATGGGCCTACCCATCGATTATAGCTCGATATTATTGAAAATACTGTAATAATGTATATGTAGGCTCTCTTCTCTCTTGACTGGAAGAAGACAATACTTAATTGAATATGAAGTCCCGATAAGGGAGAATATTATAACTTATGAGACTAGGGTAATGTATATAAATTCGGGAGTAAGAACTTTTCTTTATGTCTCGTTATCAAACACATGTAATTACAAGATCATGCCAAAATGAAGGAAGGGCTTAGCCTTAACATACCTGAACCAATTCTCTTTTGCGAAAACACATAACGGTGGATCGAAGTAGGGGAAAATCTGTATGATATTCTTGAGAAAGATTGTAGCGGGATTTCTTTGAATTGGCATTTCACGTTGGATCTTGTTGCATTTTAGAGAAGTTTCATGTTGTATCTTGTAGCATTTCAAAGAAATTTCACGTTGGATCATTGTCGTTTCTCTTTTAATGGTGGAGGAATGTTTTTTGGCTTAATTTTTGAAAGGTCCTATACCTTACTAATAAAGAGACCAAGCCTTTTTACGAGTAAACAAGGTATCACTTTGTCTTATGACTCATTTTGTATAATTTGCCACTGTGGCTTAGCTTATGCCATGTGGCAGTCCCAAAAAGACCCTTATCCACTCAATACCATAATTATCTCTATCGTTAATCAATTATTCACATAATTAAGTGTCATGACCGAAGTTCTCCCTCTGTGAACGATCGTAACGTCACCTAGTCTTTACGACTAGATAAGCCTAACAAATGCGAAAAAGAAATAATTGTGAAAATAAAACTAATAAAAACCGAGATAACAAAGTTTAACAGTGTTTAAGATGCCATCCGGCATATAACAATCCAAGAATTTCAACCTAACACTCCCAAAATCCGGAACCCCATGAATCACAAGCTAAGAGTACTTAAAATGCTCTAACTCCAAAAATGTCTAACAACAACGAGATACAGAAGAGTTATACTACTACGAATAATGGAAAGGGACTCCTCGGTCTGCGGACGCGACAGATATACCTTGAAGTCTCTATAGAAAGCTCATTGCCTCAGGGCTGATAAGACTGAGTGGAAGTACCTGGATCTGCACACACAGAAACATGTGCAGGAAAGGGCATGAGTACACAACAGCGGTACCCTGTATGTGCCAATCCTAACCTCGGTCGAGTAGTGACGAGGAAGGTCAGGGCCCTACCGGTCATATACAATAGTATATAAGGAAGATGGGCAGTAGTAAAGAAATACAGATAATGTGAGAAACAACAACCACAACCAAGGCAAATAATCATAGGAGGTATACAACTCAACATAGAGATAATAACCGGGGATCTACAGGGATCCCGTCCTGTAGCCCCAAAAGTAAATAATCAGTGGATATCCTGGGTGTTGTCCGGTAGTCTGTATCACTGTGCAGGGGAATCTACCGGAATACCACATCCGTAGTTCCAAAAGTAAATAATCAGTGGATCTTCCGGGTGTTGTCCCGTAGTCCATATCACTGTGCAGGGGATCTACCTGAATACCACATCCGTAGTTATAAATAAACAGACAAAGGGGATCTACCGGGAACCACCCATAGTCCCAATGTAAACACGCAACAACAACACCAGAATAATTAATTCAATTCAATTTAACATCAAAATAGACAAGTAATTCTAACCGAGCATGCTGAACAAAGTTCAGATAAGGCAGTTTGAGCAAGTAGGCAATTTAGCCATCTTGGCATGCTTTCCTAAGCTAACAGTAAGCTCAAAGTTCAAGTAGTGTACACAGTGAAGTAAAATACGAAATATAGGTACTTAAATGAAAAACAGGATTTTCAACAATCAGCACAAGTACGTGCACGTCATCTCACGTAAAAGGCATTTCAAATATCACATTACCAAATCCTAAAGGGAGTTCCCCCACACAAGGTTAAACAAGCTACTTACCTCGAACCAACTCAATCAAATCTATACTATGTTCTTGCCACGAGCACCCCACTCCAAATGGCCCAAATATATCCAAAGTAATTTCATAATGTAAATAGCACTTCAAGTAGCTAATTCAACTAATAAATTCTAAGCTAATACGCGAAATTAGGAAAAATAACCAAAATGTCCCTGGGCCCACATCTCGGAATCTAATAAAAATTACATCAATGGAATCCTTATCCTCTCAGGATTCTACCCATATCAAATTTATCAATATCCGGCCTCAACTGCCCATTCAAATCCCTAAAAGAATTCTCAAACTTTTCTTCTATTTTTTCCCAATTTCCACTCTAATTTCTCAAATTAAATGATGAAATTCATGACTAAATCATGGAATTAAACCAAATATGAGTGAAGAATACTTACCCCAATTGCTCCACTAAAAATCTCCTCAAATTTCACCTTCTTCCGAGCTCTCCAATGGCTTTTGTGATATTGGACTTAAACCCTTGATCTTTAAATATAAATTGTCTGCTCAGATATTTTCTTTATCGCAAATGCGGCAGCACCCTCACGTCTGCGAAGCACCAAGATTCATTGACCAACATTACCTTCTTCGCGAACGCGAGGGCCCACCCGCGAACGCGAAGACCAACCAGCGACCCTACACGAACGCGGAACGCTCCTTGTGGGTGCGTAGCTTTAACTTAGGAACCTTCGCGAACGCGGGAATTAAATCGCGAACACAAAGAGAAAACCAGTTGACCCTCTCAAAAACCCTTCGCACGCGCGAAGAACAAAAACTCTGCAACAGAGTAGAAGAAAAATCTGCAACTCTCAAAAACCAAAAATTGGTCCGTTAACCACCCAAAACTCACCCGAGGCCTTCGGGACCTCAACCAAACATGCCAACATATCCTGTAACATCATTCAAACTTGTTCCAACCTTCGAAACACTCAAAACAACATCAAAACATCAGATCATCATCGGATTCAAGCCTATGCATTCCAAAAACTACCAAATTTCGCTTTCGATCAAAAAGTCTATCAAATCTCGTCCGAATGACCTGAAATTTTTCACACATGTCACATTCAACACTAGGGAGCTGCTCCAACTCTCGGAATTCCATTCTGACCCCTAGATCAAAATCTCACTATCGAACTGGAAACTTCAAAATTTTAACTTTCGGCATTTCAAGCCTAAATAAGCTACACACCTCCTAAGCATAATACGAACGTTCCGCTAAACCCAAAATTACCCAACGGAGGTAACAAAACTAACAGAATTATATTCCAAGGCCATCTTCACATTGCTCCAGCTACGGTCCAAATTCTAAAACTTAAACTCTCATTTAGGGATTAAGTGTCCCAAAACTCTCCGAAACTTTAAATAAATCCTCCTGGCAACTCACAATAGCAGAAACAAACACGGGGAAAGCAGTTAATAGGGGATGGGGGCGTGAATTCTTAAAATGACCGGTCGGGCCGTTATATTGAGAATTATTTCAAATTACATAAAATAGTACTCACTTTTAACACACTTTATACATCATACTATCATGGTCATGTGGTACCTTGTGTGATACTAATACATAAATACGGGGTATTATAGCTTGGACCGTATTTTATCCCAAATTTCGAAAATTCGATGAAACTTATTTTCTTCAATTTGCTTACCATCTCACCTTCACGAATTTAATTATTCCTTGTTCGAAATAGCATAATACCTATAATCTTAAAATAATCTCATTCCCGAGCTTACGTCGATTAACTTACGATAAAACTTTATTGTACAAAAATGCAGGATGTAATATCTCATTTCCGAGCTCTCATCAATTTCTTTGTGGTTGTACTTAATGGTATCCGAGATAGCGGTACGTTGAGTCCTGGTCTTGGAAGAGGAAGGTACGCAATTTCCTATCTATTATGTTAGTCGAACTCTAGGCGAGGGCGAAACTAGGTATCCTCACCTAGAAAAATTGGTGCTCGCTTTGCTAAGTGCCTCTAGGAAGCTAAAACCGTATTTCTAATGTCATCCCATATGTGTCGTAACTACTTACCCCTTGAGAAACATGATGCATAAACTCGAGCTCTCGGGAAAATTGGCCAAATGGGTCATGGAGATTAGCGGTTACGATATCGAATATCAACCCCGAACCACAATCAAATCTCAAATTTAGCACATTTCATGGTTGACTTCACGCCGACCCTAATACCCGAAGTTGGAAAGCAATTGTTGTTAAACTCGAGGACTTCTTCCGGAATATGGACCGACTTTACAGAGAGTTTCTCGAACACAAAGGGGTCTGAAATTGGCATCGTATTGAAGCCACCAAGAGGTAATATAGTTAGACAATCTATTAGGACTATAAAATTGACAACGAGACCGAGTATGAGGACATGATTGCAGGTCTCTAACTGGAAAAATATTGGCAGCTGAGGTGCTTGAAGTTAGGTGTGACTCCCTTCTCATAGTGAACCAAGTCAATGGGACATTCATCGGAGAGAAATGAATGCAAAGATCCAGGATAAACTGCATGTCATGCTACATCGGTTCAAGGAGTGGACTCCGCAACATGTGAACAGCGAGGTCGATGCTCTTGCTACCTTGGGATCGTTGATTGATGATGATGAATTCAACTCGGCATCGGTCATGCAACTCATGAAATCGGTAGTGAAGGAAGGCCACGCCGAGATAAACTCAACAAGCTTAACCTGTGACTAGAGAAATAAGTACATAGATTACCTGAAGACCAGGAAACTTCCCTCGGATCCTAAAGAATCGAGGGCTCTACACACAAAGGAAGCCAAGTTCAGTCTGTCCGAAGACAACACCCTATTCAGGAGAACGTTTGATGGCCTACTAGCTATATGTCTGGGACCAGGAGATACTGAATATGTTTTGAGGAAAGTTCACGAAGGCACATGCCGGAATCATTCAGGTGCCGAATCATTAGTTCGTAAGGTAATCAGAGCCGGCTACTGCTGGATCAACATGGAGAAAGATACAAGAAAGTTCTATGAAAATGCAATGGATGACATAGGCATGCACCGATGATTCATCAACCCGGGGAGCTATTACATTCAGTCATGTTACCCTGGCGATTCATGAAATGGGAAATGGACGTCATTGGTCCCATGTCGTGGGCACCCGATAAGGCTCAATTTATTTTATTTATGACTGACTATTTTTCTAAATGGGTGGAAGCCCAAGCATTTGGGAAAGTCAAGGAGAAAGAAGTTATTGATTTCATTTGGGACCACATAATATGTTGGTTCGGAATGTCGGCCGAGATTGTGTGCGGCAATGGGAAGCAATTCATCGGTTGTAAAGTTAGCAAATTCTTCAAAGACCATAAAATCAAAAGGATTCTATCAACACCATATCACCCTAGTGGGAATGGGTAGGCAGAGTCTACGAACAAAACCATACTCCAAAATCTAAAGAAGAGGTTGACCGAAGCAAAGTGAAAATGGAAGGAAATTTTGCAAGAAGTCCTATTGGCATACCGTACAACCTCAAAGTTTGGTATCAGGGCCACCCCATTTTGGTCTATGGCACTGAAGCGCTAATATCGGTCAAAGTAGGAGAACTGAGTCCCAGGTTTCGATATGTGACCGAAGAGTCAACCAAAGAGGCCATGAGTACGAGCATGGAACTGCTGGACAAGAGGCGTGAAGCCGCCCTCGTCCGGTTAGCCAACCAAAAGCAACATATCGAAAACTATTATAATCGGAGAGATGTCCTCTGACACTTCAATGTCGGGGACTTGGTGTTAAGAAGGTGACACTCAGCACCCGGAACCCAAATGAGGGGAGGCTATGCACGAATTGGGAAGGTCCATATCAAATTATCAAGATCACTAGTGATGGATCATACAAACTCGAAATAGTGAATGGTGAGCGGCTACCGAACAGCTGAAACGTAACCCACTTAAAATGATACAACTGCTAAGGTATGACAACATTTGTTACTTTTGCGGCTTGCAAAAATTTCGAATTTGCAAATGATAAAGTGATCCACTTATAACACTCTGTATATCATATGCCTTGTCTTAAGTGGGGTTTAAGCATTTGTTATAAGTATCATTCAAACTTAAAGTTTGAATTGATAAAAGTGAACAGAAGACGTTAATGCAAGAATAGAAGACTATTATTTTGATAATGAATTTACTAAGAACACAGAATACAAATTGGGCTAATAGTTGCAGGTGACGACCAAGGAATGATGCAACTCTTAGGCCTGAAAGCACGCGTTGCACTTTTTCCCCTTAATTCGGTTTTGTCCCAAATGGGTTTTCCGGCAAGGTTTTAGCGAGGCAACAGTGGATCGTGCTAAACTTAGGATTGAAGATAGGTTATGCACCGGAATCCAGGATGACATCAACAATATCCGAGCCCTCTCTTCGATCAGCCTCGAATAATGGGGGCCATCACCTCTCGGATAATGGTTTTAGCAAAAACTTTATCGTCGAACAGTCTAGGCTCGATGGATATGATTTATTGTAAGGGCCAAACGTTCAAATGAACCGTGCCCACATAGATCACTTAAGCCATAACACGAAGCTTGTACACTTTACAATACTGTATGTTGCACACAAAAATGAAAGAAAGTTTCTACCTTGCGGATACATGTTTTGTCTCCTAAAAACTACTATATTTTGTTCCTTAAGGACATCGAGCCCAAGGGCACCTCTGTTCGAATCCAAGAGATCACCCCCACTCGGGGACTGTCGTCCAAGACAAACTCGGATGGCTCGGGTTGACAAAGCCTGGGGGCAAAAAAACCTATTAGGCAGTGATTAAACCTTAAAGGCTATGGCCATCCCCACTTGGGGCAGTCGTCCTGGGTAAGCCCGGACGGCTCGAGTATCGAAGCCCGGGATAATAAGCCTATTGGATAGTACCCGAACTTAAGAGACCACGACCATCCTAAAAATGGCTCGGAAACGTCCGAAACCCGTTACCAAAACATAAGGCCTTTAAAAATTTGCAAACGGGTTCATAGGCTACCCTCGGCAAAACTATAAAATTCTAAGTAAACATTTCGGGGAAAGCTTCCTGTCATACCAAGCCCCCACGAGTCTTAAACAAAATTACATCAAGAACGAGCCTTGTTTGAACCTCCAAACAAGACCTTATTATTACGTGCTAAGGCATTCAAAACCTTTGCAGCCGTAAAAAAACCCAGAAAGAAACGAGCTGGAAAATTGTCAAAGGGAAAAAAGGAAGAGCCTTGTATGTATATGTATATATATACATATACAAATGTACAAAAACGAAGAAAAATATACAAGGCACCTAAGACTGATCTTCACCGGAGCCCGCCTTATTACCTGGACCATCGGGGTCTAGCTTGAAGGGATTAAGACTATTCATGAGATTATAGAGGATTTGTGACTATGTTATTGTAAGACTTCGTAAGTTTAACAACCTTGATACCGTTATATATATTTGATATGGTATTTTGAGTGGAACATTTTCCCATTTTTTTAAATTTATAATTTTATATAGTTATTAATATTACTACTTTCGGATATGCTTTAAATTATATACACAATATAAAAAAGTTTATGAGATTTTCTTTGTTGTAAAGATAGAAATTATTTTCACAAGAAAAGAGTGTTATCTTTTTATCATTTTAAGAATTAGGCGTACGAAAATTTGTACTCTTTTATGAGATTAGCAAAACTAGAAGTTGAGAAAATATATGTATTTTTATACATGAATGTTTTAATTAAATAATAGTGTATGTACTAATTTTATATGGTACCATGATTTATTAATATTTTAATAGTAGTACTTTAGGATGAGGACAAGACTATTTTTGAGGTAATAAGTATTTATAATGTGTCAAACAAGTGATAAGTAAAGTCGTGAAGGTGAGAGGGTAAACGAGTTGAAAAAATAAGGTTGGTCGAAGTTTGACATTTCGAGTTAAAATACGGTGTAAGCTATAATATTCCCATATTTATGGACTAGTAATATACCACATGACCATTATAGTAAGGTATGTAAAGTGTGTTAAAAGTGATTAGTATTTTTTAAGTAATTTGAAATAATTCTTAATTATATAGGTAATTGGTTAGTTATTGATTTGGTGGGAGATTAACTAGCTAATTAGGAAATTATGGACAATTATTAGGTGGGGACATCACCGCCACGTGGCAGCAAGTGAAAGAAGGACTCAAAAGTCTAATGGTGACTCTTGGTCTATGAGACTAGGTGGCACGTTTGGAGAATTCTTAGGCCCACTAAGCCACAAAGTGCGGCCCACAACTTATAACTTTAAGATATTTTATTATCTTGTTAAAAGTATGATGCTAATATTTACTAAGAGCTGGAGGAATTTTAAAAAATGAGTCCATAGGAAACTTCATAACTCCACAGCAACGTGTGATGAAAATCTAAGAGAGCACGGTATAATCTTTCTCAAGAATATCATACGAATTTTTTCATACTTCGATTTCGCCGCTACGTGTTTTGTCGCAATTGACATGTGTTAGAGGGATTGTCAAGAGAACCGGCTCAAGTATGTTAAGTCTATCCTTTCTTTATTTTTGGCATGATTAAAGTAACAATACATAAATGTAATGTTATTCCATAAGTGGTTCTACTCTTAGTAGTTAAGGATGTCTATGTTATTTGTAAAATGATATTCAAGCATGTCCAAGTATGTTCCTAAGTATCTATTGAGGTATTTGATAAAGATTTGAATGTTTAAAATATAGTGATACATGCATTTTTATGCATTTACCACCGCACTACGACCGATTGGGCAGTCATGCATATGCATTTACCACTGTGCTATGACCAGTTAGGTAGTCATGCATATTCATTACCGCCATGCTACGATCGATCGGGCAGTCATGCATTTACCACCAGACTACGATTCGTGCAATTACCACCGGTTAGGCAGTTATGCATTTACCACCGAGCTACAGCCGGTCGGGTAGTTACCACTGATCAGTTCGGTCATGCATCATACGATATGGATAAAAGAAATAGTCTCAACCTGATATATATATATATATATATATATTGGCACTTCAGAGATTCAGGTTGATTCTTATACGTCTTTAAGTAATTTTGACTTATTGTTATGTTTCAGTTCTGCCTTACATACTCGATATATTATTCGTACTTATATAGGTCAAAATTTTATCAAAAGAATTCTACTTAAGGAAGAACGATCAAGAGTCAACCAAGACGAAGTCACATATAGAAAGCAATATACTGGCGAGTGATTTAGCTACGGTCGAGGTCGAGCACTCAATTTGACCTGAACGGCTAGTTCAAAACTTGGACATTTTAGAGAAATATTCTACGGGATATTCCAAGAACTTAGGTATTCCGGTTTAGGGCCCTGGGCCTGGGAAGTGTTTTGTATAAATATCATAGGAGAGAGTAACAAAAGGGGGGCCTGATAGGAACACACACACGCAAACATATACATCTCTCAAAATGTGAAGATGTTCCCTGATCTCAGGCTTCTCACCAAAAAAGGAGAAAAGAGCTTAGAATCTCGGTATTCATCTATAATTCAACTTTATCAAACGTATGAAGGCAGGTCTTGTTCAAGAATGGTGACTCTTTTCATTTATGTATTCTTCATTATCATTTGATATTATTGGAGCAATCATCCTTTTCTTGACATTCAATCGCAACTGTAATCAAATTTTATGTTCAACTATGCTTGTTTATTCATATCTCCTATCTTAGATCTAGAAAAAATTATCTCTGGCTAGGATTTACCCCAAATCTTCATATCTAATTTGTTTAACAAAAAGGCCTAATACTTTTTAGTCAAACAATTTGACGCCATCTATGGGGATTTCCTAGCCAAAGTTTTAGTTTCCTCTAGATCCAAACTCGGTTCTAGTTCTACTTCTCGTTCGCTATACCTTCAACCTTTTCGCATGTATGCTTGTGGTGCGGCTTATGTTTCCGTGTCTTCACGCACTCGGGACTCGATCAGACTGGGACTTGAATTCGTAGATCCCAACAAGCGAAGTAAGTCGTCAACCCACAAGGTTCCCAGATCCGACTAACGCCGAAGCTAAGTACGAGGCTGAGATCGGATCTAAAGTTAGCACTCTCAGTTTGTTGCCAATCAGATTGAAGGGAATTTCCATATCCAAGAAGCGAAGACGGAAAAAACACCAACAAAAGACCCACAAGATATCATCTGAGTTCGGTGGATATTAGCACAACTAGTGATATTAGCTACGAAGCATAGCCAAAGAAGGGAACATGGTCGCTCCCTTCCACTCCTCAACAAAGCAATCCAGGTAAAAAACAATTTTGTTTGACTTTAACCTGCTATTTCTTGTCAAGTGGGACATGAACAAAAGCACCCTTACCGACAAGCGAACAGGGAACAAGCGCCATCAAAATAGCACATCAAGAAAATGCTCTGCGCCATGTCATCTTACAGGTAACGGTTGAGCGAACCCCCCCCCCCCAATAAGTTGGTATTCAATGCCATAAAGGAAGATTCTTAATAGATTGGTACTGGGTCACAAGGCTGAAAAACATACAAATCTCTCCAACATGCAGATAGAACACAAGTGCATAAAACTCATTCACGCGCTCGCCAAAGCCACCATGCGATGATGCAACTAGCTAAAATTCGACCTCACACATACATTGAGATGTCCCATGGGAGATAAATGAACCGCATTTTGGTTCCTTTGAAGACCTCAGGCAGTAACAACCGGCATAAGAAGAGAGCCATGGGGCTGGGGATCGTTGTGGGATCACCATGGCTACCGGCAAGGCGACGACCGGTGAGAGGATCTAGGTTTAGCAGAGAGAGTCTTGAGAGATATGAGAGATGTAACAACGGAGAGAATGAGAGCAAATGAGAGGATGTGAATGAGGATTTGGGGGTAGTCTTTTAGGTTAATTATGGAAGGGGGGGTCTGGACTGTTGATTAGAATTGATCAACGGTCCAAATTGGACCAGGGATTGGGTCTGGTAATTCGATGGATTGGGCCTGGCTTTGGGTTGTTTTAGTTGGGTTGTGTTTTGATTCAATTAGGCTAGAATTGAAAAATAAAATTGGCTATTTGTTAAATACACAATTTAAATTAATTAAAATAATTTACAAAATAGCTAATAATTATAATAATGAATTTCATGTAAAAAATAATAAAAATGATTATTTAATATTTTAAAATACAAATAATTAATTTCTAGTAAAAAATTTGTATAAAATTATATGCTTGGGCTATAATTGCAAGGTTATTGCAATTGTAGCCAAACAATGCCAATTTGGCTGATTATGAAATAATTTGATTTAAATAGGACCATAAATAATAAATTAAATCAAGAAATACTTTTGAGATCGCTTGTGATGTAATTTTGTAATTATTTATTGAAAATAAAATACTGGGTAAATTAATAAAATATAGGAAAATTATGGAAAAATACCAATTGATACATGATTTTGAAGGTAAATATGCAATTTTAAAAATATTTTGGAGAAAATTGGGTATCAACAACTGCCCCTCTTTACCCGGGAAGGATGAAAGAGTTTTCGGGTAAAGAAATGATGGCCAATTTTGATCGAGCGAAAAAGTTAGAGAAAATAGGCCACACCCTAGTTTCTGAGTTGCCTACATATCCCTGGTTTTACAGGAATCAGGTCGTATGTAGTTCAGGAGTCATCAGCGAAGTAAATCGATGAAGTTTTACAAGAACGGACGCAACGTATAGGATTGGACGAATAAGCGACTTACGAGAATGGTTAGGAGAACTGGAGCGGGACCGCTCCTGCCAGGATGACTGTTGCTTGCCAGATTACCTGTAAATAAATGATACAAGCATATATTGCGTAATTTAAACATGATGCAAATTCCCATCAGACCGTGAATGTTCTCTTTGGACGGTTAGGAATGGCGTCCTCAGACCACGATGTCCTGGGCCATGGGTTGTTTGGTGTAGGATTCGTAGGCCATGAAATGATGTTCTCGGGCTATGAGAATGGTGCCTCCAAACCATGACGCCTTTGAATAATGATATGCAAAAGATTGAAAGAGATCCTCAGGCCATGACATGGTGTTCTCGGGCCATGAAGATGGTGCCTCCGAACAAGGACGCCTTTGGACGAGTTGGCGATATTTTAGCCCATGAAGGATGCAGTAGTATGTTGTGGACAAGATAGAGCTCAGTCTTTCAAATTGAAGGGCAGAGCTTAGCCCGTAAGAAAAGCGAGATAAATAGTGTTTGAGATAGCGCTTAGTTTCGAAGAAAATTGGAGGCAGAGCTTAGCCTCAAAAGGTAGGAAAGTAGCCTTATGCAAATATACGAATGCACATGGAGGTAGAGCTTAACCTCGGAAGGCATAATGGTAGCCTTATCCAATAATGCAGATGGAGACAACGTTTAGTCTCGGAAGGCAGAATAGTAGCCTTATGCAAGTTGGAAGGCAGAATGGTAGCCTTATGCAATGCAGATGCCGGGGGAGACAGTGTTTAGTCTCGGAAGGCAGAATAGTAGCCTTATGCAAGTTGGAAGGCAGAATGGTAGCCTTATGCAATGCAGATGCCGGGGGAGACAGTGTTTAGTCTCGGAAGGCAGAATAGTAGCCTTATGCAAGTTGGAAGGCAGAATGGTAGCCTTATGCAATGCAGATGCCGGGGGAGACAGTGTTTAGTCTCGGAAGGCAGAATAGTAGCCTTATGCAAGTTGGAAGGCAGAATGGTAGCCTTATGCAATGCAGATGCCGGGGGAGACAGTGTTTAGTCTCGGAAGGCAGAATAGTAGCCTTATGCAAGTTGGAAGGCAGAATGGTAGCCTTATGCAATGCAGATGCCGGGGGAGACAGTGTTTAGTCTCGGAAGGCAGAATAGTAGCCTTATGCAAGTTGGAAGGCAGAATGGTAGCCTTATGCAATGCAGATGCCGGGGGAGACAGTGTTTAGTCTCGGAAGGCAGAATAGTAGCCTTATGTAAGAAATAAAATAACAAATGATAGTAGAGTTTTCTTAGCTGGTAGCAGATTGCGACATTGTGATTACTGGGAGCATTGTGACTACGGAGCATTACTGGTGTGTGTTGATAGCAAATGTTGGCAAGTGCAACAGTTCTGAAAATTGTATTTTTGAACAATGTTTGTCACATGGGCGTACAATATATTTAAGGATTTCGCAATCCTAGTGTCTACATCCAAAGAAAAATTGTGAGTTTTGTAAGGGGGAGGTTAGTTCGTATCCCCACTGGCTTTGCTTGACTCGTTCAACTTTGATCTGGTGATACCATCTGTGTCATTGGGGTAGTGTTGCTAAAAAGTAATTTTAATAATAAACATGCATGATTTTGTAAAAGTATGACATAGATGTATAATTAAAAATAGCTTTTAGATGAATCGATGACTGTGACGTAGTTCAAGACATTGCAACCTCTCCTGCTATGGAATTTTGAGGGTCCTCCTCAAAATTCTGCCCCAATTTGATGGGTTGACGTTTCTGACTGTTGCTCATGCGGTGATCGTCGAAAATTACTTCGGAATTTGAGGGTCCTCCTCAAAATTCTGCCTTAGTTTCCAGTTGTGGGGGGAAATGAAATTTTATTGAATTGTGACCGAACCCATAGGGCAGCCTATGTAAGGCATAGTTCAATTTACATCATATAAGGTGCAGTATGTTCCGAGAACATGTAAATTCAGTATGTTCAATTTACATAGTTCCCAACATAGTTCAATTTACATGTTTCGTAATAGAATTTACATGTAAACGGACATATGTAAATTGAACTATGTTGGGAATATATTGGAATTCCGTCTTCATGAACCTCATTCTCAATTCTTATATGTGGTGCAGATACGGGAGTATCTTGGAATTCTTGGTTGCCCATTCTCCTCATACCTGATGTATAAGTAAGTTTGAATCTCCAATCACTAGCACCTCTTGAACGTTAATGTGAATGGCCATTTTGAGTCCTAATATGCATGTTTAATACTCGGACATATTATTAGTGCAAGGGAACATGAGTTTGGCAAACACCGGATAATGCTGACCGGTTTTTTATATTAGGACTGCTCAAATGCCAACTCCTTTGAAGTTTGTTTCTCCATCGAAGAACATTCTCCAACCGTCATAGGATTTCGCAATGTCTTCTCCTATGAATGATACCTCTTCATCAGGAAAAAACATTTTCAAGGGTTCGTATTCTCCATCCATGGTGTTTTCAGCAAAGTGGTCTGCCAGTGCCTATCCCTTGACCGCTTTTTGAGTAAATAATGTCGAACTCACTCAACAGGATTTGCCACTTGGATAGCTTGCCAGTGAGAAAGGGCTTCTAAAAGATGTACTTCAAGGGCTTCATTCTCGATATGAGATATGTAGTATAGGCACAGAAATAATGTCTCAGCTTCTGAGCTACCCAAGTCAGAGCACAACAAGTGCATTCCAATAGAGAATACTGGGCCTCGTATGGGGTGAACTTCTTGCTGAGATAATAAATGGCTTGCTCCTTCCTTCTTGTTTCATCGTGCTGCCCGAAAAGGTAGCCAAAAGCTCCATCTAACACTGCAATGTAGAGTAATAAGGGTCTACTTGGATCAGGCGGGACTAAGACCGGTGGTGTTGACAGGTACTCCTTGATTTTGTCGAAGGCCTTTTGGCAGTCATTGGTCTATTTAGTGGCGGCGTCCTTCTTTAACATCTTGAAGATCAGCTCACAGATAATTGTAGATTGTGCTATGAATCGACTGATGTAGTTAAGCCTTCCCAAGAAACTCATCACATCTTTCTTGTTCCTTGGCGGTGGTAGTTTTTGAATGGCTTTGACCTTCAATGGATCGAGTTCTATTCCTCTGCGACTCACAATAAACCCAAGTAATTTCCTAGCAGGAACCCCAAATGCACATTTCATGGGGCTTAATTTCAGGTTGTTTTCTATGTGGTTAGTGGCCTTCTTGGACTTGATAATAACATCATCCACATATACCTCAATCTCCTTGTGTATCATATCATGGAAGATGGTAGTCATGGCCCTCATGTAGTTGGCCCCTGCATTCTTCAGGCCGAATGGCATCATCTTGTAATAGTACACTCCCCACGACATAATTAAAGTTGTTTTCTCTGCATCTTCCTCATCCATCCAGATCTGATGATAACCAGCGAAGCAATCTATGAATGACTGTAGCTCATGCTTGGCACAATTGTTAATCAGGATGTGTATATATGGTAAAGGAAAGTCATCTTTCGTACTGGCCCGGTTGAGATCCCGTTAGTCGACACAAACTCTGACTTTCCCATCCTTCTTTGGCACTGGCACAATGTTGGCTAACCACATCGGGTATTTTACTACCCTGAGAACCTTAACTTTGATGTGCTTGGTGACTTCTTCCTTGATTTTCAGACTCATATCAGGCTTGAACTTTCTGAGCTTTTGATTTATTGGTGGACACATTGGATTGGCTGGCAGTTTGTGAGCCACAATAGACATACTCAAACCAGTCATGCCATCATACGACCAGGAGAATATGTCCTCATACTCTTTTAGAAATTCTGTGTATTCTTTCTTCTCTGATGACGACAGGTGAATGTTGATTCGCATTTCCTTGATGTTTTCTGAATCTCCTGGGTTGACAATTTTGATCTCGTCCAGGTTAGAATTAGGTATGTTCTCAAAATTCTTAACTTCTTTGACAATCTCGTCAGGTATGTCATCTTCTTCTGAATCCATATCTGTTTATTGCATTATCTCATTGCATGTCACAGTCATTGGTTCATCAAGACAAGTAATAGTAATGTTGTATAGGTAAAGTAATGAGAGAAAATGATAGCAATAAATATTAACTCGTATGAAAATTCAAAAATGCTTTTGATAAATTGAATAATTGTTTTGAACATCAAAGATCTTATTGCGGGAATTGAAAATGCAAAAAGAAAATTATTTAGTAAATAAAATAGTGAATAATACTTGTTTTAGCCTTGCTACCCCGAGGCTCATTGGGCTTTGGTTGTCCTGATGGTCCAATTCTTGAGATGTGCCCCTCTGCTCACAACCTGTATAAAAGGGCCTTCCTCCCCCTCCTCCTCGAGAATAATGCAACAGTCCATATCACTGTCCTCTAGAAACAAGTTCTTCACTATTGCAAGTGCTTCTTCTTCATCTGACCCATAAATAATGTCGGCATGTTGGAAGGTCTGCTCCATATGCGGTATTGGCTGCTCTAGTGGGTAATAAGGACCGCTCCATGGTGGCATCCAACTTTTGAATTCTTCCCAGGTCTATACATATCCCAAACCGAAGGTAGTGCCATGTTTCTTCAGTTTTATGGGTTTAGAGATTCCTTGGAGGTTCTTGCCGGGCCTTTTTCTAGGCTCGCACCCACTCCAACTCAGTATACTCTCGATTTTTCTATCCCACCATTTGTCTCTGTCGATAGCATTGACCCTTTCAATATGGTGGTAAGCTTCTCCACCCAGCTTCCTTGTTCCCTCAATTGCTGGAATAGTCTAGCGACTCTATATAGGGTTGCTACCGTCACCGTGAATGATCACTTCCTGGTGATTCCATTTGAACTTTACTGCCTGATGCAACGTTGACACTACGGCTCCAGCAGTATGGATCCATGGTCATCCCGGCAGCAAGTTTAAGACGTTGGTACATCTATTACCTGGAAATCGACCTCAAACCAGGTGGGTCCCATCTGCAGGCATAGACTAATCTCACCAATGGTCGACCTCTGAGAACCATTGAAGCTTTCAAATTGATTGCTTCATCCTTTATCTCATGCAGCCCTTTACCCAACTTCTTGAGCGTTATCAGCAGACAAATGTTAATCTGGACCCTCCATCGATAAGGATTTTGGTGATGAAATAATCTTCGCATTTCACGGTGATGTGCATTGCTTTGTTGTGCCTAGACTTTCAGGTGGCAGCTCGTCCTCATGAAAGGTGAGCTTATGGCTTTCCAGCACTTGTCCTACCATATTAGCCATTTCCCCGCTAGTGATGTTATTTGGTACGTACGCTTCATTCAGCACCTTCAACAAAGCATTCTTGTGCGTCTCAGAATTTTGCAGCAAGAGAGAATGGATATTTGTGTTGGTGTCTTATTCAACTGGTCGATGACCGAATATTTATTGGCATGTACTTTCCTCCAAAGGTCGTCTGGACTTGTCTCAGTGAGGGGTGGCCGATTGGAGGCCTGCTTGTTTGATTCAACTATATATTCAGGGGTATAGACTCTACTAGTTCTTGTCATACCCTGTGCTGCATCAGTTTCTCCAGTCCTGACCTTACACTTCCTTCTCGCCTCGGCTGTATAGTCCCAGGGTACAATAATTGTATAGAAGGGTGGCGTGGTTGATATCGCCACTGGGATCGGCGCGGATATCCTCATTTCAAATAGAATATGTGCCTTGGGTGGCAAGACTACAACTTCAAATGGTGCGGGTGCATTTGCCGGAGACACGAATTCAACCTCAATTGGTACCGGTGTCTTTGCGGGTGGCGCTGCTTCAAACTCAAGAGGTATAGACATATTCACCTTAGCGTCATCAGACAGTCGGATCTGGACTATGATTGGATTGAGAGTAATAGTCAGTTTCTTTGGGTCATCACCTTCTGCGATCAACCCGATTGATCCCTCAGGATCCTAGTCATTTTCTACTTTAATCATGTGGATACCTCCACCCTTATGGTCTGGCAGAGGATTTTTGCCGGCGTTTGGGGCGGGTGATATTTTTATCAATCAAAGACTGTATCTTGTCTTTTAAAGAGCGACATTCATCGATGGTGTACCCTTTCATGCCGGAGTGGTATGTACATGACTTGTTTGGTTAACCTATTGATAAGGATTCTAAGGGGTTGCAGCAGGGGTGGGTGTGACATAACTAGCAGCTTTGAGCTTTTCATACATCTGGTCGATGGGTTCAGCGATGGCGGTATATTGTTTTGGAGGTCTGCGATCAAAATTAGGTTGAGGTCTAGGGAAGTTTTGGTGTGCAGGGGGTGATTGATAATGGGATGGTTGAGAATTATAAGTGTGGTAGACATAAGCGGGTTGGGAGTATCGGGGTGAAGTAGGTTGATATATAGGAGGTGGAGATGATTAATATGTTGGTGGCGGAGCTTGGTACGAGGGTGATGGTGCTTGGTAATTTGGGGTTGGCTGGTATGTGAGTGGAGGTGTTGGGTAAGTTTGATATTTGAGGGGAGACTTGGTCCTTTGTGCAACCATCACGGCCCCCACATCCCTTTTCTTGGACACACCACCGGACTGTAAAGCCTTATTCGTAGTTTTCAAGGCTTTGAAATTTGTGACCATACCACTTTTAGTACCCTCTTCAATTCTTTCACCTAATTTGATAATGTCGGAGAACTTGTGATTCTCAATCATCATCAACTGTTCATAGTACTGCGGGTCCTAAGACCGGACAAAGAACCTGTTCATTTTCTCCTCTTCTAAGGCGGGTCTGACCTTAGCAGCTTCGGACCTCTAGCGAGTAGCATACTCGCAAAATGTCTTCGTGGGCTTCTTCTTCAAAATCTGGATATAGAACACGCCCGGTGCATTCTCCGTATTAAATCTGAATCTGTCTATAAAGTCAGATTCCATGCTCACCCAGCTTGACCACTTCTTGGGATCTTGGCTGATATAATAAGACAATGCATCTCCTTTCAAACTCCTCATGAACAGCTTCATACAGATCCTTTTATCCTTCCCTACTCCGACCAGCTTGTCACAATAGGTCCTTAGATGGACCCTTGGATCACCTGTACAATCAAACATTTCGAACTTAGGAGGTTTGTACCCCTTAGGCAGTTCGGCATCAGGTTGTATGCAAAGGTCCTCATAGTTCAACCCCTCAATTCCTTTCCTTCCCTCGAAGCCCTGAATCTAGCTAGTCAGTTTCTTAAGTTTCCCGGCCAAGTTCCTGACAAGTAGATCATTTTCATCAGACCTGGGTGTGTATGAGATAGGTTGGGTGGAGTGTGGCATGGTCTCCATGTAGATAGGATTGTTATGGTGGCCTGGTGTATGGGTGTGGAAATGGTCGTTTGTTGAGTTCTGAGGTTCTGGGATAAGTAGTAGAGTGTTGTTTGGGGTATGGCAGGTGTTACATTGGTTCTATGGTGGAGCAGCATAATGATGAGGTACGAGATGATTCTACTATTTTGGGATATTTTGAGGAGGTGTAACGTTTTGAGCATTGTGAAGTTGATGTCTTGGGCATTGAGGGAACATGACAAGTTTTCCAGATTTCAAACTTGATCGAGCTCTTCCTGGAATTTCAACAGTTTCTGTTCAAGTTGTGACACATTCTCATTAGGAACCCGAATACCCTAGCCATCAGTGGCCTCTACTCGTTCAGTTGAGTTCTCCTTCCTGATGTTGTTTAAATCTTCCATTTTATTCTTGCCTTTAGAGGGACTAGGAGGAGGAGCGGGTGGGAGGGCCCCTGGATCTTGTGAAATAAGATGATGATGTCAGGGTGCACGAACTAACCTTTGGGGAGGGGAATAAAAAGAAATAAAACAAAAGATAATCAAGTTAGTGAGGATTATAAAAAGTATTGCAATATTTAAACACATAGTGCGAGAATGTAAAGCATGTCCTAATTTTGGAACCTCTTTGTGCCCGAGGTAGGCCTAGCGACAAATTGATTTGGAGAACTTAGAATTCTAAATGCCTCATTTTTTTGATAAAAATAGGTGAATCCCAAAACGACACTAAATAAGCAAGAAATAAAGGTCACTAATGGCCATTGGCCTTATTACATTCATAAAGCGAAAAAGTAAATTCCTATCTATTTGGTCCCAGAAGGACCTTCCCCAGTCTCGACATCCTTGGCTCCTTCGAACAGCTTCCCCAATTTGCGAAGTCCCAGCAACATGTATGCTATGGATAGATGTCCACCTTCGGTCCCTTCAACCTTTTGACAATCTTCAACCCTTTTGAGAAATTTTTCCTCTAGTTCTACGATGCCTTGCTCTATGTATCCTAGCCTTTTGTTGGCACTGATAGCCTTGTCTTTCCATTCCTCAATCAGCTTCTTTTTGGACTCGTGTATATTGCGATGTTCTCTCTCGCATTCACGGATCCTTTTGCGCAGCTGGTTGCATTTGACTTGCGCCTCGACCTTTTCATCTATAATTTTGTGGCGTTGAACGAACCCCGGCTTGCCCAGACTAGCCCAATTGTCTTCCAGCCAACCATAATAGAAAGGGGTATAACCAGCATGATATCTGTCTGGCTCAATGGCGTCTTTCTCCGTTATGATCTTGCAGTGCCACATGTGCTGGGCTTGGCACTTGTGGGGACTATCATCATTTTGGAAGTTAGCTCGAAGATGGCTCATCTTGTCGACCCTGGGTATAACTTGCTTCGTACCTGCTTGCCTTATAACTCGAAGAGGGAAGTAAGGGTATGTTCCACTTAAACCAATCAATATCAAGAAAGGTGCATCTCTGGATTGGGTGATGAACTCCTCTGTTGAAAACCACTCGAACATCCATTGAACCTGTTCTTCAGTCAGATTATCAAAGAGCTCAACCCATTCTTTGGCATTCTCAGGTTGAGCGAACATGTTGGGGATGTAATTCATTCGCTTTGGATGGTGGAAAGTGATGTGGTCATCCCAGGCCCTTCGCTGGAAAGCGATGTTCCATGAGCCAAAGATGAAGTAGTAGATTGCAGCCTTAAAAGTGCCTCGCTCCTTGTTAACACTTCTTTAAGGCTCGGTATATGTCTGCAATGATCATGGGTACAACGCTGAATGTCTGCTCACAATCCCCTCCATTAGGGTCTTGGTTACCATAGCCAGCCTAGTATGGATTCTCTCTTTCCTCATTGGAAACACGATCAGACCCAGGAAGCAAAATATGAAGACAAATACTCTATGATGGATATGTCCCAAGGATGTGATGGCAAACTCATCATGGGAGGTATGTATTATTTGCTGTGATCGTAACTTTCATACAGGTAGTCAAAAGGGATGTACGATTCCTTTAAGCATACCAATTCTGCATTCTTCTTCAAACCCATCATTTTTAAGAAACCCTTTCCTGTGCGGTTCTCAGGCATTAGCAAACCCGGGGTTTCCCACATTAGACCAGCATATCCTCCTATCTCCTCTAGCAAAGGTTTCATTTCGATGTCCCCAAGGCGGAACACGGCCCTTTTACAATCCCAAAATAAGGTAGCAGCCTCTATTATCATATTGTTAGGCTGGATCTCCATGAGGAATAGTAGATTACCCAGATATTTTTGACGAGGGTTTTATCACTAGAATGTAAATCTTCCCACCAACTCAGCAATCTTGGGTGGATATTGGTGACCATGCCGAATATAGGGACTTTGTGCCTCATATTTTTGCAAGGCAAACAAAGTTAGGCCCTTAACCCCCACCAGACTCGACTATTTAACATCAACAATTAACATGAAGCATTTAGTTCTCCAAATAACTGCATAGAACGTGATGATGTCCGTTTGTGTTTAGGGAAACCCAGTGGACTTTTGGACAGGGCTATCTTAAATGCTATTGTGCGGCCAACACTTTTATCCTGGCTAGGTTTAATCATGATACATGCAACAACAATAATATAGTAAGGTTTCTATAGGGTTTTAGACTAGTACCCTTGAGCGTACAACTCAGGGGGGAAGGCACGGAACCATCGACTGCACCGCTGATCGACTAGTTTTACCGCAAATAAGCCTTTTCGAATTTAGGGGTAATGATATATGAAGGGCACAAAGACAAGAGGGGTTGCTCTGATGGTAAGCAACCCCCACTTCCAACCGAGAGGTTGTGAGTTCGAGTCTCCCAAAGAGCAAGGTGGGAAGTTCTTGGAGGGAAGGATGCCGGGGGTCTATTTGGAAACAGCCTCTCTACCCCAGGGTAGGGGTAAGGTCTGCGTACACACTACCCTCCCCAGACCCCACTAAGTGGGATTATACTGGGTTGTTTGTTGTTGTTGTTGTTGTTGATATATGAAGGGCACAACCAATCATCAAGCGTTGCTATAGTATTTTATTTGGCACGAGTGGAGTATGATATTGAGCATGATTACGTAATAATTAAAAGCATGTTGTCATGTATTTGCACGTTAAAAAAGCGATAAATATAGAAGTTTTATAATTTAAAATGGTTATAAATAAAGGAAACAAGGAAGATACGTCAGTTTGCTTTTAAAGAATAAATTAAACTCTTAAAGTAATTAAACAAATAATTTCACATGGGGGGGGGGTACAAATTCACAAAAAAAACGGTCTAAAACGGTAAAAGCCTAAAAATCCTCAGCAGAGTCGCCATGCTGTCGCGCCCCCTTTTTCTCGTGAAATCGAATTTATGACATTTTGGTTGAGACAACTCATTCCTTTTGGGAAAGGGGAGTGAAAAGTCGTCACCTAACGATTTAAGGTGCGTTAGGGCACCTAGAAGGTTCATTGATAACTACGTTTGGTAACCATAGACAAGGTAAAGGCTTGAAATTATCCTAAGGGGAAGGTGTTAGGCACCCCTCAGGATCCACCAGTGTGGTTCCCGGCCAAACAACTTTTGTGGATTTGTACAATTTAGAAAATAAACAAGTATGGCTCAAATAATAGGGGATTTAAGTTTTACACGGATGTTTGAGAAACAATTAATGAAAAGCTAGATTTTGAAAAGAATTACAATCTACGCATATTTGTGAATGTAAAGGGGTATCCTAGGTTTGTTTATAATATGGATTACATCGGTGCAATACCCGGTATGGCACTCCTCAAAGAGGGGCTACACGTTGTATTAACGCACTGGTCATCATATCCATATCTACCCATTCCCATCCCTTAGCGGCTATTTAAGCGAGTGTTGTTTAGCGATCTCTATGCAGTGTTATTACTCGTCCCTTCTTAATGGTCCTGGAGGAAATTAGGACTTCCACCTATAGGCAGTTCTAGACAAAACCCTAAGGTTTAAAGGAGAAAATACTAGGCGACAGGCAAGAACACATAGGACTTTAGCAAATAAGGCAGGAAAGAAGCAATTAGTGACTCAGGTTTACCTCCACAGATGATGCATGCGAACAGCACGACTCAAACACAAACAAGGGAAATATTATTAAATAGGATCCTAAGACATGATGTTTAGGTGAGTATCAAGACACAGATGATATGTAATTTTATTTTATGAGCTCAGAAGCAGGGGCCTAATTAGTTTGCCTGCATGATTTTAAGCTTGTTAACCATTAAGAAGTAAACACAAAGAACAATTTTCAGTTTTATAGAGGTTGATTACCTAAGGTTTGCCTAGGCATAGGATAATGCTCTATAATTACCAGAATTATCAAAACAGTTTAGAAGTTATTTCACCTAAAGCATGTTGTTCTAAATTTTGCAAAGATATACAGGGATTATGACCAGTTTCACTTAAACAGGATAATCAAACGTGAGACTCTTTTATGTCCTTTTCATGCATCGGTAGTTTAACTAGGTGTGATTGAGCGAGTGTGAACGAGATCCTATAATAAGGTATCTAACATGCACATATAAAAATGCAAAATGATTTCAGGATATGCAGAATTCCTAAAGCATGATTTCTAAATGCCCAGAAAGTTAAAACATGATTTCAAGATATGCAGGAGCCACAGTTGTATGTTAATGTTGTTATTTAGCCTAAAGCAGGATTTCTAAGTGATTAAATAATGTCAAATGAGATGCTGAAAAAGTAAACCTAAGAACATGATATCTAATGCATGACACGCTTTGAATGTGTTGGTCTTAGACATAGATTCTAATGCGCATATAGGAAATGTAAACCTAAGGCATGGTTTCTACTCATTGATGTTGATAACATATATAACTACCCTCCCTTTTTCACTAGCCAACCCCAATATTCGTTTACAACGAATTATTAAAGTTGAAATGAATTACATAAGTAGAAAAATAAAATAAGAAGTTACACTATATAGAGCCTGAAAACGAGTCCAGACTCCCAGAACCTCAAATGCCAAGATTATTTCATAGCCTTTCTCATATCCGGGTGTGTCAGAGTTCCCTAAGGACCTCAAGGGATCCCGGGCAGTGCTCACACCCAAATTTCACAACCATATTGAAGTAGCTGCAGTGTGGAAGAGCCAGTTCCAATGCATCAGAGTTCAGAGGAATCTCATAGGGATCCCTAAGCAGTCACACATTGGAGTGGCAGAACCTAGATATCTAAGAATAGAGTGAGAGTGCTTGACATAGTTTTGAAAAGATTTAAGCAGGAAAACAGTTTGAAAAGAGACTTGTTTGATATAGTTTTATAAAACAATATGGGGAGTTATTCAATAGGACATTTTTGAAACGAGAGTAGAGTAACAAACAACAGTCCAAACATAACACCCAAAAGAGGTTCATACATAACCAAGAAACATCGGATCAAGGCAGGTTCAGCAACCACAAACAGGGTTAGTGGGATTTGGGGACACCTAGGTCACATAGGTAAACACATAGTTGCAGGAGCACTTAAGTATATAATCAGCAATATGCTAAGGGGTTAGGGGACTTCAGAATTAACACAGAATCATGTAACTTAAGGATAACCAACTACTTTGCATAGAGAGGTTCATGCTAGAAATCAGAGAAACATAAGTAAGGAAGGGCCACAATGGGGTATATTAGGAGGGGGATAACATTTCATAAACACGATGAGTCTAACGGAGGGGACACATTTAGAAGCATGCAGTAAAGAAGATAGTAAACACAAAGTGAGGAGCAAGAGAGTAGAGTAATCAGCCTTGGCTTGCAGCCGGCTGAGTTAGAACAATAGCAAGTAACCGGAAAAAAGAGAGTAGAAGGGCATTTTTTTGTCTGAGAGAGAGTTTTTGAACCAATGTGTTCGTGTATTGTGTTAATGAAAAGCATGGTACTTATAGTTTGAAAATAGGTAGAAACTAAGGCAAGAATCAAAGTTTAGCAATAATTATGGAACTAGATATCAATTAGTATCAAATCAGTATAGGTACTTCCTTTAATTAAGGAGTTAAAACTCAAAGGGTAACAAGAAGTGATAAATTAAGGAATGAAATCATGTAATACTGAACATGACACATAAGGAAATAAGCATATTACAAAGCATGTAATAGAGGCTAGGTTCGATAAGTTCTAATTAAGGAAAATATCTAAGAATCAATTTGACAGCATAATCAACCAAAGAATAAGCCAACAAAATAGTTAGAGCTTGAAATCAGTAGGGAACAGAGTAGACCAATCACAGGGAATCAGAGATTCCCTTGGAAGGTAACAATGACCAAAGGAAAGTATCGCAACTGAACGAAGCAAACATAACACATACAAGAATAGGGTAAAGAATAACATAAATCCGGGATTCAAAGTAAGATATGGTACTGATGAGAGGAAATAACCACAAATTTTCTGGGAGTAAACACATTGTGAGCACGTGATTTTTTTCCCTATATGAATTACTCCCATAAAATATCAGAAAATAATTTTTTCCCAATTTTTGCAATATTATAGGATTTTTCATAGAATTTTGTTAGTTATTTGCATTATTGTGCATATTTAATTTCGATTAAAAAATTAAAAATACTAAAAAATACCATGCATTGCATTTAGATTTTTGTTCACATTTTAGGATTAAGTAATTAGTTAGTTATTTTATAAAAATTTAAAATTCACAAAAAATATTTGATTTTACACATTTTCCTTTTGTTGATCTTTTTCTTCTAATTTAGGATTAAGTAGTTTTATAATTTTCATAATTAGTATAATTTTAGATAATTTAGGTTTTCAATTCTAGGATTTTTAATTAAAAAAAAAGATAAAAAGAAATTGGGAATAAAATTAAAAGAACACTTCCTCCAAAAATATTCCCCACATAAGACCTGCCCCCAAAATATTTTCCCTCTCAAAAGATCTTCCCCCAATATATTTTCCCCCCAAAACACCTTCCCCATAATATTTTTCCCCCAAAACTATTCCCCACACACACCCTATATACTACTATAAATACACACCCAAAACACACACAAAAAGGGGGAACAATCTCTGAAGAAATCAGAGAAGGAAGCTAGCGCCACAATACAGGACAGACCCCCCTATTTTTCATCTTCCTCACGTTCATCTACACGAAAAGGACCTGCAAAAAGACTCAAAGCAGCAACGGCGACGACCTCACCCTGACGGTCTTCGTCTTCGTCCTCACGACCACTCTCACGCCGGCCTGAACCAAACAGCCATCTCCATCTTCCTCCTTCAACCATAACACACCCAAAACTCCATTAACGAACCCTCGTTTCCCTCACCAAACCAGCAGCTAGTTTCAAAAAGGAAAGAAGAAAAGGAATTCGAAAAAAAATAGCAAGGAAAACATGTGAGAAAGCAGTAACGTCTGAGGTTGTCATTGTCGAGATCCGGTGTGTTGAGGTCATCAACAGTTAGTTCTGGCCGGGTTTTTCTTGTTCGTTGCTTCAAAAATATATTGCAGCTATAAAAGGTCCAATCCTAAACTCCTTTTGCTTTACAATCGTAAGATCTGTCTTCCTAATGCTATGAATGAAATCTCGATTTGGTGGCCTGTTCTTCGTTTGTGATTAAGGCTGTATTTAGAAGCAGTTTCTTGTTTGATTTTGTGACACAATATTACCGTCCGGTAGATAAGCTAAAAGAGTGGCGTTTAAATAGAAGTGCATGTTTGGTTTAGATGATACAATATTACTGTTCTTCGTGTATGCTGATATTAAACATTGCTTATTCATTGATTGAATATTGGAAAATTTAACAGAGAGTCTTTTACGTCATTTTAATACCTTTGTCTCATTTAATATCACACGTTATCTTCACTATTTTAAGAGTTAATTAATTAAGTTAAAATAATTTGTAAACATTATGGTTTGTTGTGGGCAATTGAGACGGAATAGACCTTCTAAATGCACTTCCTACTTCTGGGGTATTTTCTTGCCTTCGGAAATATAATCTGGAAAGTTGCAATGTACAACTTTAGTTGCCTCACTCAGTTGTAACTCTACCTTTCAGGATTAATAGTGATATTTCATCTATATAATGAGACGTGGTGGACTTTAATTGATATAATGTTTATTTGTGTACCAAGTTAGCAGGATTAAAGTTTGAATTCTTTTTTTATCGTAACTTACCGCGCTGTGATTGAGAAATGAAGCATTTGATGCGTGATCGAGCTGTGTGCGAAGTAATTCGTAATCTTCTTAATTTGCTTTAAGCACATATTTAAGATTATCACGGCAATGGGTACGGTCCCTGTGACGTAGTTGTAATACTAAATTTTGAATTAGCTTTAGTTCAACTTTAGCATTCGAGGCGTGTCATTTAGCAAATTCCATGGCCCTCGCAAAGATAATAAACGCGTAGTTGCTTTAGGCGTGTATTTTAATAATATTACCTTCCTAAATACAGGTGCACATTTATGTAACCAAAATCTAAATCTCAACGAAGTCGAGATGTGTCAAAAGCCACGGGTGCACTGGTGCGACGTGGTTCGAGATACATTTTCACGATGTTGCAATTCTTATTAAAAAATAAATATATAAAAAAAGCGAGTTACTAATAAAATGCACATTAGTTAGAACATGTTTTGAAATCAGATAAAATCAAATACAATAGTTGGGCGACCGTGCTAGAACCACGGAATCCGGGAATGCCTAACACCTTCTCCCGGGTTAACAGAATTCCTTAATCTGATTTTTGGTTCGCGGACTGTTAACAGAGTCATAATTTCCTCGGTTCGGGATTCAACCGGTGACTTGGGACACCATTAATCTCCCAAGTGGCAACTCTGAATTTTAATAATAAATCCTGTTCCGATTGTCCTTTAATTGGAAAAACTCTTTTATACCCTTCACGGGGTGTAGTAGCAAAAAAGGAGGTGTGACAGCTCTGGCGACTCTGCTGGGGATACAAACCCAGAACTTCGGTTTAGGGTTCAGAATTCGAGATCATAATAATTGTTATATTTGGTTATATCTGATTATTCATCCTTAATGTACTAAATATTTACCGCTTTGATATTATTTGAACTGTATATATAAACTGTGTCTAAACCCTTCTCTTCTCACATCCGGGGATGTGCTTACTGGTTGAGGCTCCGATTCTGTTAATGTCATTCCTTGAAATAAGAAAGAGGCCGGACAAGTTACTAAGCCGGACGATCACGCGGGTCCCCGGTACGTAGCCCCCTCCTCGACTCGAGTTGTCCGCTCGGGTACACAGTGTAGAACAAATACCCAGGTTTTGAACTTAAAATAACTTGACTTCATGTCGGATCCCTAGTAGGAGCACTTATTTGCATCACGTGCATATGACTTAGGAGGCTCAACACAGGGGTTGGGTCCGTCTAGGACAGGTAACCGGATATGAAAAGACCACCATGAAGCATTTTTACGTGCACTTATTTATCTCGGGCCCGCATGCTGACCGGCTTTTGAACATCAAAAATTTTGTAAAAAAGAGAAAAAGAGAGAAATAGCAGTGTAAAGAATTAATTATTTAGTTTTAGAAAAATCGATGCCCAAATGCTGTCGAAACTCTGCCGAAATTTCAAAAAAATAAAAACAAAAGGGAAATATTTTGTTTGTAATAGTTTGTTTTACTAAAAGCAAAGGAAAAATAGAAAAAAAAGAGTCTTTATTTTTGAAATTGTTTGCAGAAAAAGGGAAAAGAAAAAAAAGTCTTTATTTTAGTTTGGAAAAAATAGGTTGTTTTATTGCTTGTTGAAAATAAAAAGGAAAAAGAGAGCCGTTATTTTGTCAAAATAGAAAAGGAAAATAGTTTGAAATGCCAAAAAATGAAAAAAAAAAAAAAACAGAGTCTTGTTTTAAAATAGTTCGTTAATTTGCCCAAACTACGCTGGTTTGATTCTCACCGGATGTGACATACGTAGGCAACCCTCATCGGGTCCAACCACCCTTTTTGCAAAAATAGCCAAAAATATCAAAATTTTAGTCCAATAAGTCGGGTGACGCCATTCTTGTTGGAAAATAAGCCGAATGTCCCCAAAAGGGCGCCGGAAGGCTGTTTTTACAAGAATAGCCACCCTGAGTCATTTTAAAATGGTTTGCGGGTACAACCTTAAAATCTTCTTTTCGGAAGTACTGAAAGGTCGTATTTGCAAAATTGAGTCTTTCTTTTCTTAAAATAAATATTTTTGAAGGATAGCCACTTATTATTTTTTTTTAAGTCAAAATAAGTCATAACATGGCTAGTTTTCTTTAAATAGTCACAGTTGACATTGGAACCTTCTCAGTCTTGCGCATGCCTGTGGCGATGCCGAGTGATGCCCCACGGGCTCCAGGATGTGAAGCTTTGATGTACTCTTGATCTAGTTTTTAATCATCGAGTTTGTAGTTTGTTATTTTGAGTCTGCTTTTGTAGTTTTCCTTCAAGAAATACAAATAGTCTAGTATCTCTTATTAATATAATATGAAAATCCCAAAAAATTATCCCTTTATTTTTGCATTCAATTTGCAAGAACCACGCTTGGTCTGATTCATGCGGGGTCATGACACGCAGGCAATCTCTATAGGATTCGACCATAACCAAAAGAAAAAAGAAAAAAAAAGATAAAAAAGAGAGGAAAAACCACAAAAATCCAATAGCGGAAAAACAAGAAAGAAAGAAAAGAAAAATCAAGAAAGGAAGAAAATCTGAACAAGAAAAGACAAAGGCAAGAGTGAAAAGAAGAAAAAAAAAGGAAAAAAGAAGAAAAAAAAAAGGAAAAAAAGAAGAAAAACAAAGGAAGAGAAAGTTTGCTATTGGAAATAAGGAAAAAGCCGGGATGACGCATGCGCCCGATGAAAAGTTGTTGCCAATATGTTAAATGCCCTAACGCTAACGTGATGTTTCATTTTTGTCGTGTCATTCCAGAAAGGTGTTTGGTTTGTGGTTTTAGCGTGGTAACTCATTTTTACAACACAAGGACAAAAGGCAGTCGGCATCCTAGTAACCCATTCTTACAACACCCTGGCAAAAACCAAAATGAACATGACAGGCCAAGAATCAGATACCAGTATCGTGGACCCATCAAAAGAGGTGGAAGTGGTAGATGTTAAAGCAATGAAGGAAGAGATGTATAAGTTGAGGCAGCAGATGGCCGAGATGCATCAGGCTTGGGCTAAAGGTCAGCCAGCGCCAGTTTATCCTTCCAATCCAGCATATATCCCACCTTTGGCTCAGTCTCAGGAGCTTTCTCTTGTGCATACATTTGCACCTTTCCCTTTCCACCAACAAAGTTATAGCACCAACTCCTATCCTCCCCAGGCTCCACCACCCAAACAAAACCCTCATCCACCAATTA
>MU754206.1:111239-126599 GCA_026770625.1 Nicotiana glauca
TTAGATTTTTGTTCACATTTAAGGATTAAGTAATTAGTTAGTTGTTTTATAAAAATTTAAAATTCACAAAAAATATTTGATTTTACATCTTTTCCTTTTGTTGATCTTTCTCTTCTAATTTAGGATTAAGTAGTTTTATAATTTTCATAATTAGTATAATTTTAGATAATTTAGGTTTTCAATTCTACGATTTTTAATAAATAAAAAAAAAGATAAAAAGAAATTGGAAATAAAACTAAAAGAACCCTTCCCCCAAAAATATTCCCCATATAAGACCTTCCCCCAAAATATTTTCCCTCTCAAAAGACCTTCCCCCAAAATATTTTCCCTCTCAAAAGACCTTCCCCCAAAATATTTTCCCCCAAAAACACCTTCCCCAAAATATTTTCCCCACAAAACTATTCCCCACACACACCCTATACACTACTATAAATACACACCCAAAACACACACAAAAAGGGGGAACAATCTCTGAAGAAATCAGAGACGGAAGCTAGCGCCGCAATACTAGACAGACCCCCCTATTTTTCATCTTCCTCACGTTCATCTACACAAAAAGGACCTGCAAAAAGACTCAAAGCAGCAACAGCGATGACCTCACCCTGACGGTCTTCGTCTTCGTCCTCACGCCCACCAACGACCACTCTCACGCTGACTTGAACCAAACAGCCATCTCATCTTCCTCCTTCAACCATAACACACCCAAAACTCCATTAACTAACCCCCGTTTCCCTCACCAAACCAGCAGCTAGTTGCAAAAAGGAAAGAAGAAAAGGAATTCGAAAAAAAAATAGTAAGGAAAACAGGTGAGAAAGCAGTAACGTCTGAGGTCGTCATTGTCAAGATCCGGTACGTTGAGGTCGTCAACAGTTAGTTCTGGCCGGATTTTTCTTGTTCATTGCTTCAAAAATATATTTCAACTATAAAAGGTCAAATCCTAAACTCCTTTTGCTTTACAATCGTAAGATCTGTCTTTCTAATGCTATGAATGAAATCTCAATTTGGTGGCTTGTTCTTCATTTGTGATTAAGGCTGTATTTAGAAGCAGTTTCTTGTTTGATTTTGTGACACAATATTACCGTCCGGTAGATAAGCTAAAAGAGTGGCGTTTAAATAGGAAGTGCATGTTTGGTTTAGATGATACAATATTATTGTTCTTCGTGTATGCTGATATTGAACATTGCTTATTCATTGATTGAATATTGGAAAATTTAATAGAGAGTCTTTTACGTCATTTTAATACCTTTGTCTCATTTAATATCACATGTTATCTTCACTATTTTAAGAGTTAATTAATTAAGTTAAAATAATTTGTAAACATTATGGTTTGCTGTGGGCAATTGAGACGGAATAGACCTTCTAAATGCACTTCCTACTTTTGGGGTATTTTGTTGCCTTCGGAAATATAATCTGGAAAGTTGCAATGTACAACTTTAGTTGCCTCACTTAGTTGTAACTCTACCTTTCAGGATTAATAGTGATATTTCATTTATATAATGAGACGTGGTGGACTTTAATTGATAGAATGTTTATTTGTGTACCAAGTTAGCAGGATTAAAGTTTGAATTCTTTTTTTACCGTAACTTACCTCATTGTGATTGAGAAATGAAGCATTTGATGCGTGATCGAGCTGTGTGCGAAGTAATTCGTAATCTTCGTAATTTTCTTTAAGCACGTAGTTAAGATTATCACGGCAATGGGTACGGTCCCTGTGACGTAGTTGTAATACTAAATTTTGAATTAGCTTTAGTTCAACTTTAGAATTCGAGGCGTGCCATTTAGCAAATTCCATGGCCCTCGCAAAGATAATAAACGCGTAGTTGCTTTAGGCGCTTATTTTAATAATATTACCTTCCTAAATACGGGTGCACATTTATGTGACATAAATCTAAATCTCAACGAAGTCGAGATGTGTCAAAAGCCACGGGTTCACTGGTGCGACGTGGTTCGAGATACGTTTTCACGACGTTGCAATTCTTATTAAAAAATAAATATATAAAAAAATGGGTTACTAATAAAATGCACATAAGTTAGAACATGTTTTGAAATCAGATAAAATCAAATACAACAGTTGAGCGACCGTCCTAGAACCACGAAATCCGGGAATGCCTAACACCTTCTCCCGGGTTAACAGAATTCCTTACTCGAATTTCTGGTTCGCGGACTATTAACAGAGTCATAATTTCCTCGGTTCGGGATTCAACCGGTGACTTGGGACACCATTAATCTCCCAAGTGGCGACTCTAAATTTTAATAATAAATCTCGTTCCGATTGTCCTTTAATTGGAAAAACTCCTTTATACCCTTCACGGGGTATAGTAGCGAAAAAGGAGGTGTGACACACATAATAGGCAGGAATAGTCGAAATAAAAAAAACATGACAAGCAACATAGGGTAAAAATCATAAAATCACAGAATGTTCATGAGACACATACAAATTAGTTGAACATATTTATCACAAACAAACTCATAAACCTAGGATTAGAACTAGGAAATTTAGGATTTTCAACTTAATGAATCAGGTAAAAGGAAAAACTTAAATAAACTATGTAAAAATAGTAAAAATCATAGAATAATGCTGAAAATCAAAGGAAAAGTCATTGTGAAAGGGGTTAAGAAACCCGAGTTTTGAAGATGAAGTGTCGTTTTATGAAAAATGGAAAATATTTAAGGAATAACTCATAATATGCCCAGATCAATTACAGATCTAAGAAAATCAGAGCTAGTAGTTAGGGTTTCATAGAGACAACCTGGAGAGAAAGGGAACCGACCTAGAAACCACAGGTTATAGCCGGAGATGGTAGAATCTTATTCGGACGGCCATGGACGGCCTGAGAATGACATAAAAACTATGGGAGGTGAGTGAACCGCCTTCTGGTTCCTTTGAGGACCTCAAGACGGCAACAACCGGCATAGGAAGAGAGTCATGGGACTGGAGATGGTAATGAGACCACTATGGTTACTGGCAAGGCGACGACCGGTGAGAGGAGCTAGGTTTAGCAGAGAGAGCCCTGAGAGAGATGAGAGATGTAACGTCGGAGAGAATGAGAGCAAATGAGAGGATGATAATGAGGGTTTTAGGGGTAGTCTTTTAGGTTAATTATGGAAATGGGGGATCTGGACCGTTGATTAGAATTGATCAACAATCCAAATTGGACCAGAAATTGGGTCGGGTAATTTGATGGATTGGGCCTGGCTTTGGGCTGTTTTAGTTGGGTTGGGGTTTGATTCAATTAGGCTAGAATTGAAAAATGAAATTGGCTATTTGTTAAATACCCAATTCAAATTAATTAAAAAAATTTACAAAATAGCTAATAATTATAAAAATGAATTTCATGCACAGAAAATAATAAAAAATGATTATTTAATATTTTAAAATACAAATGATTAATTTATGGTTAAAAATAGTATAAAATCATATGCTTGGGCTATAATTGCAAGGTTATTGCAATTGTAGCCAAACGATGCCAATTTGGATGATTATGAAATAATTTGATTTAAATAGGACCATAAATAATAAAATAACTCAAGAAATGCTTTTGAGATCGCTTGTGATGTAATTATTTATTGGAAATAAAATGCTGGGTAAATTAATAAAATATAGGAAAATTATGAAAAAATACCAATTGGTATTGATGCATGATTTTGAAGGTATATATACAATTTGAAAAATATTTTGGGAAAAATTTGGGTATCAACATTATGTATTCTTCATTATCATTTGATATTATAGGAGAAATCATCCTTTTCTTACATTATGAAATTCAATTGCAATTGTAATCAAATTTTATGTTCATTTATGCTTGTTTATTCCTATATCCTATCTCGGATCTATAACCAATTGTCTCTAGCTAGGATTTACCCCGAATCTTCTTATCTAATTAGTTTAACAAAAAGACCTAATACTTTTTAGTCAAACAGTACTGACGTCCTTTTGTTAGGGATGCTGCATTTATGCATTCATGCATGCAGGACGAGCCCTCATAGTAGACAAGGTTAGAATTCAACGAAGGATCGGTAAGACTCCACCTCATTCGGAGTGCATCCGAGTCTATGAATCATCGTGTCAGAGTTTTGCTACGGACTTATTGTTAGGCATGGGCCCTATCCCATTTGATGTCGAATAATCTTAGAGGCTTTGTAGATAGAGGTTCATTTTGTATAGTATGTCAGAGGCCTTAACGACCCATATGTATTCATGTTTTAAGAGTTGCGGCCATGTTGGCCAATGATAGTTACAAAGTGGTTCGCTCGGGCCAGTACGGCACCAGGTTCCAGCCATGCCTCCCTGGGTTTGGGGCGTGACATCTCCTCCCTCGGATCCGTCGGAACCCTCGAAGCCTTCCTCGTCCTTGGGATATGCCAACTTCTTAGCCTCGGCCTCGAGCCTCTTCGCATTTTCAATCTCGGCCTATAGGTCGAAACCCCAGGCATGAATTTCATCGGGATCCTCTCTGCGGGACTGCCACTTCATGTATTCGACGATCTCTTTCAGGCGGTCCTGGGTTGCATCCGCATCAGCTTTGTACTGGGTCACAATCTCCTCAGCATCGGCCCTGGTTATTTCCGCCACTAACTTGGATGCTTTAAGCTCCTTGGCAAAGGTATCTCGTTCGGTAAAAATCGAGCCCAGCTGAGACTAGAGGTCTTCAATTTTTTGGGATCGGGCCTCAGTTTTTTCCTTCACCGCTCAAAGTTGGGCCTCTGCCGAGGCCAGCTACTCCGAGGAAATCTCCTTTTCTAAAGCCAAATTATACATCTTTCCTTTCCACTCTTCGGCCTCGGGCTTGATGGCGTCCATCTCGACTCGGAGTTGGTCGATCTGACCAAGCTTCTATTGGACCTGCGGGTTTTGACCGTTAGTCGCCATATCTAGCTCGTCATCACTAACTTCAAAAGCGTTTACTTATTCCACCAGGTTGGCATGCTCTTTCTCAGTCGCGTCCAACTTGGCTCGTAAGTTCTTAACTTCTCATTTGCGTTGCTTGCTGAGAAGTTTATACATGCCCTCTTCTCAGCAAGCTCTTTGACTTCGGCCTCGAGTAGGGCTCGTACCGGTACCAGAGAAAGGTTTCGTGGTGAATCACTGAGGCATGCAAAATGAGGAAATGAAAAAGCATTAGAGCCCTCAAACACTGAGTCCAAAGATAAAAAAAAAGTATGATAACACCTTACCCGGTTCAGCGCATGTTATGCTTCGTTAAACAAGCATTGCGCATCCACCTCGTTCGTTTTTGCCTTGTATTCTTCGGTTATCAGGTACCGGAGGTAACTAGCTATCCCGACAGGAGCGGAGAGAACCTAGGCATCCTCTAGGAACGGTTATAATAATTGATCACTTCCGACCAAGATCCGTGCTCGGGGAAGGGAATCGATTAATCAGCCTCGGGCTCGAGTTAGGCCCACCAACCTCCGAGGATAAGCCTTCCCTTGGCACCTCTAAGTCAACCGAACTGGTGATGTCTTCCAGGGTGGTGGAGTCCACACCGTAAAAAAAGCAGCGGAGGGGATTGTCGCTCCGTGATCCCGTCGTTGGGCTGCTCTTTCACTGTATGGGCCTGATTGAACATGGAATCGGTAAATGAGGGAGACCCGGTAATATCTATCATACCGAGTTCCTCCTTCGGGGCACTACCGGCATCCTAGGAAGTCTCGGGCCAGCCTCCTCACCAACCCCTAACCCGAGGGAGATCGGCCTCATGGGTCTTTTGTTCAACTCCCCCTGTTCTTCGGGGGCGACGGGTCCCGGGACACAAAATGGTTTTCCTCCCCGGACTTATCCGTAAGCTGGAAGAGCAAATCAAAATCTGGTGCTCGAGAGTTGGGTCTCTCCTTTGGCTTATGAGCCAATCTTTTCTTTAGTTTTTTCTTCTTTGAGTTCGAGGAGCCTGGAGCCTTTCTTTTCTACTTCTTCTCTCCTATCGCAGACCCTAGCTGCCTCGAAGCAGAGGAGTCAATGGGCAAGTCCTCGTCCTCGACCGGAGGCCTAATCTCGATGGTCTTAGGCAAAGATACAAAAGGAAAATAAAGGAAGTAAGAAAGCGAGGCTAGAGGAAAGAACCTAATACGATTTGCTTGAGAAAGAAATCTCATAATAGGAATGGGCCTCCCAACGGTTTGCTTCGTGAGCGCTCAAAATAGGGCATCTGTGACATAATACCCTCAATCCATTCTTTGAGCCGAAGAATAGCGATTGGAACTCGAGCAAGGATTTCACTACAACAAGCACCGATAAGAAAAGGGGAGATAAAATATAAAATCAATGCTTAAAGGGGGTTATACTTACGTGATACGTTGCACTTCTCGGAGAACGACCTCCACTCGGTAAGTATCAGGTCGGGGATCCTTACCCAGACAAAGCGTCCTTTCCAACCCCAATTCTGGTCCTCGTCAATACTAAAAAATAAGGCTTTGCTGGCCCGACGTACAAGCTTTATCAGTTCCCCCCGAAGATTCGAGGATTGTACAAGCGGAGTAAGTGATCGATGGTGAATATGCACACATCAATTTTGTTCATAAATAATCGAAGGAGGATCACGATCCTCCACAGCCATGGGTGAATTTGGCCGAGGCATACGTTATACCTTCTGCAGAAGTCTAAGATGACCGGGTCTACTAGGCCCGATGTAAAAGGATAATTGTAACACTCAGATATCCCTCAACATAGGTGGTAATAGCCTCCGTAAAGTCGAGGACCACTATGTCCTTATCATCCCAATTACAGTCTTTTCGGATTGTGAGGAGGTCCTCTTCGGTGATTGAGCAAATATATCTCGAGGCCTCCTCGCACTGACCCTATAACGAAGAAAGTTTCTCGACCTTGAAGTCGTTGTTGACCGAACAACCCTTGAGAATGAACATCTTCAAGGGAGATTCAGCGGCCGGTTCGTCGGTAGCCATGTCAGCAGTTGAGCTCTCGAGGTCGACCACCTCGGGAATGGTCTCATTAGTTTTGGCAGTCAGTTGGGAAGTAGAAACGCCCTTTGGGGAATAGATTTGGAAGTTTTAGCCATTGATTTCTGAAAAAACTTGAAAAAGATAGAGAATGAGTGAAAGCTTGCGATTCACTGATGAATCTTGAAGCAATGAAGGTAAATTACTAGAGTCTAAATAGAAAGGGGGAAATGAAATCCTGAAAGTACGAGGGTAGAAGTTTGGACGTAAAGTAAAAATGAAAAAAAGGAGGAGATGTTTATAGAGGTTCCGCGACGTTTCGCGTCCAAACACAGCCAACCGGCGGTTGACACGCAATTAAGGTCATAATGACGTGACTGACGAGATATTTCGAGTTTTTTTGTCGTTTATGTCACGACGTATTGAAAAAGGAATTGAGTAGCTCATGTCGTTTCTCGTCAACTTACTCTCCGCAAAATGAGGGGACTATCTATATACGGGTAAAACCAAGCTCATGGTATGCCCCATCTTCCGATAGGATAAATTGAGCCAGAGATATGGTGACGAGGAACCAGAATCGAGGCAAGGGTCTTATCGAGTCAGAATCCGGGAGCATGACACCCACCCTCGAGAATATCGGGGCCATGTTCTGGAATTGGTATAAATTCCAAAAGACCTCGGAGGAAGTTGTCAGGCAATTAAGCACGAGCAATAGATTGCCGTGATATTCGCGACTGATCGGATTTCATGACGCAGATCTCGGAATGCATCTGCAGGGGACTGATGATTAGTTAGACATAAGATTTCTCACCTTCTATACCATTGTACTTAGGGTAAAATTCCCCTACTATATAAAGGGGGATCCGATTATTGATTAGATACATTGTAACACATACATACCAAGGCAATATACTATTATTTTCTTTGTTCTTATTCTTGTTCATTGTGAGCCCAGATCGAGGGTGGATATTTCATTGAGGCTGTAATCCTCCTCCTCATGTTGCTTTGATTCACTATATCTTTATTTAATTAATTTAACGCAATTTATCGTTTGTATTGAATTAATCCACGTATTCTTAAAATCACTTATAAATTTAATTATTATCCGGTTTCGAAGGTAAACAATACACAATGTAATTTTCATGCGAAGGAGTGTTATCGTAATTCCGCCACTGCCATTAACCATTTCACTTTCTCTTCTACAATCGTAAGAAGGTAAGTTCTTGTTGTAACACAGTAAATTAATACACTTTCAGTTATTATGAGAATTTTATATTCACTAGACACTACTAGAAATTCGGCCAAAACGACCAGAGTCGACCGAACAACTTTGGTCAATCAAAAAATCGGCCCAAAAACTGACCAAAGTTGGTCGGTTTTGCAAAATATTTTTTTTTACGAAATCGATTTCTTTGGCGCAAAAATGCGTGAAACTATTTTTGAGTCCCGCTAAATTTATTTTTCAAGAAACCGACTAAATTTGATCGATTTTTATTTTAAATAAATTAAAATTAAAATTTAAAAAAATAGCCGAAATTGGTCGGTTAATTCAGCCGATCATTTTAAAAAACGGATCAACTTTGGTCGGTAATTTTATTTTTTAATTAAACCGAACAACTTTGTTCGGTTATTTTCGTGCGAAAATAAAATTAAAGAGTATAAATCAAATAAAAGACAGTTTTAAAATAAAATATACCAATAGTCTAGTGTATGGGGTTGAGTGCTGGCCAGTCAAGAACTCTCATATCCAAAAGATGAAAGTAGCTGAAATGAGGATGTTGAGGTGGATGTGCGGGCACACCAAGATGGATAAGATTAGGAATGAAGTTGTTCGGGAGAAGGCGGTGTCGCCCCATGGATGACAAGTTGAGGGAAGTAAGGCTCAGATGGTTTGGGCACGTCCAGAGGAGAAGCCCAGATGCGCCGGTGAGGAGGTGTGAGCGGCTGACTTTGGTGGGCATGAGGAGAGGTAGAGGGCGGCCTGAGAAGTATTGGAGAGAGGTGATCAGACATGACATGGTGAGGCTTCAGATTACCGAGGACATGGCCCTAGACAGGAAGTTGTGGAGATCGAGCATTAAGGTTGTAGGTTAGAAGGTAGTTGAGGATATCTCTATGGCGCCGCAGAGTGAGGCTAGTTTATTAGGTCTTGATCTTAGACTGTTAGTGTTTTATGTTGAGTCCACACTACTTTTTCTTTCCTCTTTGATGTGCTTTATCTACTGGTTATTGTTTTGCTTTTCACTTATTTTTTGGTTCTGGTGATGCTGTTCTTTGTTCTATGTTTTCTATTGAAGGTACTGATAGATTGCCTCTTTTTGTCTTCTTTTGTCTTCTTGAGCTGTGGGTCTTTCGGAAACAACCTCTCTACCCCGCGGGACAGGGGCAAGGTCTGCACACACACTACCCTTCCCAGACCACACTAATGGAATTTTACTGGGTCGTTATTGTTGTTGTTGTTGTAGTCTAGTGGTAGAATAGTATTCTGCCACAGTACAAATCCCGTTTCAATTCCCAAATGGTGCATTTTTTAATTACATAATTAAAATACTGACCAACTTTTGTCGGAAGGTCGATTTTTTCGGCAATATTTTTTTGCCCTTCTGACATTCAAAATACTGTTCACACGTAAATGATCGCGTTTTGGATGGTTATTGACTACTACTGACCAACTTTGATCGATTTTTTTGGACAATTTTGTCGGAATTTCTAGTAGCGAGAACCACCATATGTGCATTTCATGCATATTTGGAGTATAAACTTAGAAAAGTGATGATTGGTAATGTCTCTTTCACACCATGGCAACAAATTATGGACACATGACTTTGTTGTAAATTCCAGTACATTTTTGTTTTATCATCATACCTATCCCCCTACCCCCACCCCTTCCGGCCAAACCTAGCGTACGTTCCTGTCTTTTCTCTTCTTTTCTCCTTCCTTCTTGAAATATCAAAGCCTAATCATTTTCTACACCTCAATTGTTGCTGAAAAAGAAAATTAAGCGTATTGTAACCCTTTTGATTTGCTCGCATATCCTAATTATATGACATTATTTGATATTCAAATCGTGGCAGGGTTGACATTTTTCAACTATTATTAGGTCGGAGTATATTTTTGCAATTTTCGAGAATTTTAATTCATTTTACTATCCTATTTATACTTTTATGTGATGATTTGACTATAGCCTATTATTTCAAAAATTAACTTGATATTTCTTGGATGTCAACCTTGTTGACCGTCTTAATTTTTATTAATGGTTGGGACCGACGAACAGTAATATATTGTGGTCTGAAGTTTCGCATAGCATTTCTGTTTCTTTTGTTTTATTTTATCTTCTCATTTGTTTCTTTAATATAATCCTTAAAATACCGCCAGGCATTAACAAACATGCTTCATGCTGTCGCCAAATATATATAATAAAAAAAAAAAGGAACAAAAGAAAAGAGTTATCACGTGACAAAGCATTTAGATCAAGAGAATTATTACCTTGGCGTGGGAATTCTATAATATTGGAACTTCTTGTTTCGATAGTCGTGCTAGCAACTTTGATTTCTTTGGTGTTGTATTCTTTTTGGTTCATTATTCTGACTAATGATATGATGTAATTTAAAAAAGACAAGCTAATATTGTATGTCAAGTTAGTCATTGTTGAAATATATTTGTAATATTATTTTACATTATATTTTCACATTCTTTTGGTTATTATATTATTTCAACTTAAATGGTACGAAATTAAATTATTCGAGTTCAATTATGATATTTGTACAATGCATCACATAACTTATGTTTATTTTACTTTTGCGGTTTATTTTTAACTCATTATAGTTTTTGTCATATGTCTTATATAACTTATTGTAATAACACAAAATAAGAATACAAAACTCATTAAACTACCATGTTAGTCTATTATATAACCAAAGAAGAAACAAACCAAAATAAACACATGTAACAAATAACTACTCGCAGAAGCAATTAATTGAAAAGTGGGCTTACAAGGTCAGTAGGTTTTGAACTTCAACTATTTAATTTCATTATAACTATTATTGTTTAATTTTAGTTAAGACACAGTAATAGTTAAATTATCAAATGAGTATTTTTTTTGTCAGTACCTATACTTATTGTTCTAAAATCTAAATCAATTCTGGAATTTCAAGTGATTGTCATAATAATTCAGGTTACCAAAAGAGATAGTTACAATATATAGTAAATTTATCTTTGAACCAGCTTCATTACAAAAAAAAAAAATAAATAAAAAAAATATTTCACATCTCAAGGATCCTTAACGAAGATTTGAAATTATTCCATAAAATTACCTTTCATATTTTTAATAAAATAAAGTCCGAGCCGTTTGTCCAAGATTTTGAATTTGAAGAAGAGAGCCTATAATAAAAAAAATTCACAAGGAAAAGAATAACCCAAATTCAGACAAAGAGAAAAAGAGACCCGATTCAGTCGGGTCGATACTTTGGACTTTTTGTGACGCATGTGAGTTAAAATTGGCTTTTGTCGGAATTCCTACGCGCCAAATCCTTATCTCTCTCATTCTGCGTCGGCATTTGTGTGTCCATATGTGCCACGTGTACTGCTTCGGACAACGAACTACAACGATCGAAAGTCGAAACCAGTTTCAAGTCCGGGTCACAAGTAATGGTCGGGTCCGAGTAAATAGTTCCTGTATGCTTACGACTAGTCTCTAACTTTTCAGTCCACTACGTTTCTTTCTTCCCCACCTTTCGCTTTTTTTCTCTCTCCATGTGACTTTCCTAAAAACAATGGCAACGATCATATCCCGCATTCTCATCTAATCCCGTCAAATCTTTTGATTTTTTCATTTTACCCCTCTCAACCCTAAATTACATACTCATTTTCACCTTGATTTCACTTCATCTACTGCTCACTTGTTCTACTCTATATCTTGGAGTTTTCTAGAGAATTCTGGTCTTTTTCATTTCAAATTGTTTTGAGCTAAAGAGACCCAGCTGTATTTGCATTCTGGTTACTCTTGTACTTGATTAAGTAAATTTTTTTTGAAGTGAGTTAAACTTATACCACAGTGAGATCAATTGTACTGTTGAATTGGGAATTTTGTAGAGATCCGTTGTAGGTATCAATTTGGGTACTTTGGAGTGAAGAGTGGAGGTATATCAAATTGGGGGTTTTGGATCGGATCGGGGGATAAACAGCGCCATTAAATGGCGCTGTTCAGACGCTTCTTCTATAGGAAGCCGCCGGATCGGCTTCTTGAGATTTCTGAGCGGGTCTACGGTAAGCTCCTCCTTTTCTCCGCCCAAAATTCTTTAAGTTTGTGCTTCCTTCTGTTTTTGAGCTTATGTAATGTGTTAAAAAATTTCAAGTATCTACTTGTTTCTCCATTTTACCTTGACTTACTTTGGTCTAGCATATTACCATTTTGACATTTCTCTGCAATTACTGAGTCACTTATGAGCTACATTTGTTATTACAGCTGATACAATGTAAGTTGAAGTCCTAGAGTTGAGGAAGTACTAGTACAACTTCCTGTGAAAAATGTCTAAATCTAGTACCCTACATTTTAGTGTCTCACCTTGCTCTTAGCCTAATTTAGCTTAAAAGGTGAAGTGAGTATATTATTTTTCCAAGTTGGGCGGCTATTGTGCTTCACGAACCATATTACTGGCGATAAGTCAGAGCAATAGCTTCTTCAGGTTGATAGTGTAATTATTGACGATTTGTCTTTTTTTTTGTACTCCATACTTGCAGTGTTTGATTGTTGCTTCTCCACGGACGTGTTGGATGAAGATGAGTACAAGACATATATGGGAGGGATTGTAGCTCAGCTGCAGGACCACTATGCAGATTCTTCTTTCATGGTTTTTAACTTTAGAGAAGGTGATAGGAGGAGCCAAATATCTGACATATTGTCCCAGTATGATATGACTGTGATGGATTATCCTCGGCAATATGAAGGGTGTCCACTTTTGCCTCTGGAGATGATTCACCACTTCTTGCGCTCGAGTGAGAGCTGGCTTTCACTTGAGGGCCAGCAAAACGTCCTGTTAATGCACTGTGAGAGGGGAGGCTGGCCTGTACTTGCTTTTATGCTTGCTGGCCTTCTTTTGTACAGAAAACAGTACACCGGTGAGCATAAGACTCTCGAAATGGTGTACAAGCAAGCTCCTAGGGAGCTTCTCCATCTTTTGTCACCTCTGAATCCGCAGCCATCTCAGCTTAGATATCTCCAGTACATCTCCAGAAAGAATTTTGGCTCGGAATGGATGCCATCCGATACACCTTTTTCTTTAGATGGCATCATACTTAGATTCCCTCCTCTATTTGATGGCGGGAGAGGCTGCCGACCAGTGGTACGCGTTTATGGACAGGACCCTGCTTCAACAACCTCTAATAGGAGCTCTAAGCTACTCTTTTCAACTTCAAAGACAAAAAAGCATGCTCGCTTCTACCGACAGGTAATCCCCAGCTTTAAAATGGTGGGACTTTTTATGAAGAAGTTAGCTGAAATCTGAAGTTGTCTGCTAACTCCTCACTGCAGGAAGAGTGTTCACTGGTGAAAATAGACATCCGTTGTCGTGTCCAAGGAGATGTTGTTCTCGAGTGTGTCCATTTGGAAGATGACCTAGTAAGGGAAGAAATGATGTTCAGGGTCATGTTCCACACCACATTTATTCGCTCAAATGTTTTGATGTTAATGCGTGATGAAGTTGATGTCCTGTGGGATGCGAAAGACCAATTTCCTAGAGGGTTCAAAGCAGAGGTCTGGTATTTTTTTCTCTGACTTTGGATCTTATTTCCCCTCTTTAATGTTTACCATGAAATTGTCAGATTGAAGCATACTCATATATACCAGGTGCTCTTTTCGGATCCTGATGCTGTTCCATCCACTGAAGAAGTGCCAAGTGAGGATGAGAATGGGACTGAAGGTGCTTCACCTGAGGAGTTTTTTGAAGTCGAAGAGATATTCAGCAATGCTGTTGATGGACAGGATGGAAGGGGGGAATCTGGAGCCCACATTGTTAAGGAAAGTTTGGAGGACGATGATAGTATCGAAATAATCTGGAAAGAGGAGGTGGAACATCATGCATTTCAAGATTGTGCGTCAGACGAAGTAAATCACAAGCGAGAAGGAAAGTCTGCCTCAGAAACCAACATTTTAGGAGGTAGAGACAATTCTATAGCCTCCAAGGCTGTAGTTTTCAATTTTTCTAGCAAGATGGAATCGGAACCGCTAATGTCTGGAGATTGTGTCCCATCAGAGGATGGGGAGCTAAAGCAAGATAAGGAAGACACTCTGAAACAGAAGAAGTTGGAGAGGGAAGGTGTACAACAGAAGATGAGTGCTGATATTAATAAACAAAAAAGTGATAAGACAGTCTCATCTCTAAAGAAACAATCATTTTGCAACTCAAAACCTTCTGGTGATGGCGTTGGTCCAAAAAATAAACCGAAACAGCAGGAATCCCAGGGCACTGTTTTACGACAGGCAAAGCCAAATGCAGTGTCCCGGTGGATCCCGCCTAACAAAGGTTCTTACACTAATTCAATGCATGTAGCATATCCACCATCAAGGTATAACAGTGCTCCTCCTGTGCTTGCTCTCACCAAGGATTCTCAATCTGGGGTTAAATCAAAGTCACCATCTCCTCGAGCTTCTTCAGAAGCTATAGTTTCTGCTGAAGCAGGTTGTGTTCCAGGTAAAGACTCCTCATGTCCTGCTACAATCTCTGCTCCTGAATTAGCTGACAGGCAGGCCCTGCAGCTTCATCCATCTTCTCGATCGCCGAGCACTTCATCTCATGAAACGCCTCATGCTGAAGTAGTAGGAACTAATTCATCATCAGCTTCTGCAACTCCACTTTTGTCTCTGCAGGAAAGCAATATTTTGACAGCTTCTTTTACTCAGCCAGCCTCCAATTCTCCACCAGCTCCGACCGTGCCTCCCCCGCCACCTCTGAGCACGCCATCTCTGTCTCTTTCAAGTAATATCCAGTCTTTTTCACCTCCTCCTCCACCTCCCCCACCCCCTCCACCTCCGCCATCAACTAGCTTGAGGATGACTCCGATGGGTGCCGTTTCTCCTATCCCACCACCACCTCCTCCTCCACCTCCACCCACATCATCCAGTGTATTAAATGTTGGTAGGGTCTTCTTGCCACCCCCACCACCACCCCTTTGGTCAAGTGGAGGGTATGAAACTTCCTCAGAAGTAGTATCTAGTTCATTCCCGCCTCCACCTCCTCCACCTCCAACTATATATGCATCTACTGTACCAAGATTGGCTACTTTTGGGGTTTCCACACCCTTACCACCACCTCCTCCCCCTCCACCTCCACCTCCACCTCCTATGTGTGCTGCCTATTCTCCTCCTCCTCCGCCTCCACCACCACCTCCTCCTTTACTTGGTTCTTCAGCACCACCTCCCCCTCCACCACCACCACCTCTACATTCCTCACGATTTGCTCCACCTCCACC